>BDJD01001843.1:42826-53881 GCA_002564525.1 Rosa multiflora | reverse complement strand
TCATTGATGATTATAGTAGAAGATCTTGGGTGTATTTCCTGGTGGAGAAGTCGGAGGCTTTCAATTCTTTTGTGTGCTTTAAAAGACTTGTGGAGAAAGAAACAGGTTTGTTCATCAAGTGTCTTCGTACTGACAGAGGTGGGGAATTTAATTCAAATGAGTTCACAGAATATTGCAAGCAGAATGGGATTAAGAGGCAATTGACCACCCCGCAACAAAATGGAGTTGCAGAAAGAAAGAACAGGATGGTTCTAAACATGGTTCGATCTATGCTTTCAGAGAAGAAAATGCCAAAAACGTTTTGGCCTGAGGCAGTCAACTGGACTGTGTTTGTGCTGAATCGATGCCCTACCGTGTCAGTCAAGGATGTGACTCCACAAGAGGCTTGGAGTGGTGAGAAACCCTCGGTGGAATTTTTCAGAGTTTTTGGGTGTATAGCTCATGCTCATGTCCCTGATGCCAGGAGAACCAAGTTAGAAAACAAGAGTGTTGCTTGTGTGTTACTTGGAGTTAGCGAAGAGTCTAAAGCCTACAGACTCTACAATCCTATCACAAAGAGGATAATGATTAGTCGAGACGTGGTCTTTGAAGAAGATAAAGAGTGGGACTGGGATGCAAGCTATGAGGAGCAGTTGTTGATGGACCTGGAATGGGGAGAAGATCAGAAGGATACCAATGGCAGTGAAGATGAAAGTCCAAGAAGTGAAGATGATAATGGAGCTGAAGACATAGAGAATGCTGGAGGAAGTGGTTCAAGTGATGAAGAGGTGAATGAGGATGTGACTAATTCACCAAATCAAGTTTTTGAAACTCCTGAAGCAAGAGAAGAGAGGAATAGGCAACCACCGGTTTGGATGAGTGATTACACAAGTGGAGAAGGACTTTCTGATTTGGAACTTGAGGCAAACATGGCTCTAGTGATGTCTAATGATCCTGTTTGTTTCGAAGAGGCAGTAGGAAGCTTGATGTGGAGAAAGGCCATGGATGCTGAGATAGAAGCAATTGAGAGAAACAAAACATGGAAGCTAGTCGAGCTACCCGCAGGAGCAAAGAAGATAGGAGTAAAGTGGGTTTATAAGACAAAGTACAATGAGTTTGGAGGAGTGGATAAGCACAAGGCACGACTAGTTGCCAAGGGCTACTCTCAGCAGCAAGGAGTGGACTTTACAGAAGTATATGCTCCGGTGGCTAGGATGGATACAGTGAGGTTGATACTTGCATTAGCTGCTCAGAGGAGTTGGACAGTCTATCAGCTTGACGTCAAATCAGCCTTCCTTCATGGTGATCTAAATGAGGATGTTTTTGTGGAGCAACCTTTGGGTTATGAGAAGAAAGGTAGTGAAGACAAAGTGTACAAGCTACAGAAAGCATTGTATGGGTTAAAACAAGCACCTCGTGCTTGGTTTAGTCGAATTGAAGCTTATTTCACAAATGAGGGTTTTCAAAGGTGCAGCAGCGAGCAAACATTATTCATCAAGGCTGGTCATGGAGGTAATATCTTAATAGTAAGTGTATATGTTGATGATCTGATTTACACTAGTAATGATGAGTCAATGATGGTTGATTTTAAAAGCTCCATGATGAAAGAGTTTGAAATGACTGATATGGGAAGGATGAGGTTCTTTCTTGGCCTGGAAGTTTTACAAAAGGAGGATGGGATCTTTGTTTGTCAAAGGCATTATGCCTTGGAAGTTCTCAAGAGGTTTGGTATGGAGGATAGTAATGGAGTGATGAATCCAATTGTTCCTGGAGTCAAGTTAGGCAGAGATGGAGGTGGTGTTAGAGTTAATGAGACCTACTTCAAACAAATTGTTGGAAGTCTCATGTACATTACTGCTTCGAGGCCTGATTTGATGTTTGTTGTTAGCCTAATTAGCAGGTTCATGTCACAGCCAACAGAGTTACATTTCCAAGCAGCTAAGAGGGTGTTGAGATACTTGAAGGAAACTGTTAATTATGGCATATTTTACAAGAAGGAGGGAAACAATAAACTCATTGCTTATACTGATAGTGATTATGCCGGAGACTTGGAGGATCGAAAGAGCACGTCAGGTTATGTGTTTATGCTTAGTGGAGGTGCTGTGTCATGGTCGTCAAAGAAGCAGCCCATAGTTACTCTTTCGACCACCGAGGCAGAATATGTAGCTGCTGCAGCTTGTGCTTGTCAAGCAATCTGGGTAAGAAGGATCTTGGAGAAGATGAATTATGTTCAAGATGGAGGTATCACTGTGATGTGTGACAACAGTTCTACCATTAAGCTTTCAAAGAATCCAGTGCTTCATGGGCGTAGCAAACACATTGACGTAAGATTTCATTTTCTTCGTAACTTAACTCAAGATGGTGCTGTAGAACTTGTGCAGTGTGGTTCACATGAACAGCTAGCAGATTTGCTAACTAAACCATTGAAGTTGGAAGCTTTTCAACGACTACGTGCTCAGATGGGAGTTTGTGACGTGATGGATGTAAACTAATTGCTCAAAACGCATTAGTTTAAGGGAGGGAATGATAGAACATGCAGACAAGACTTGTCTTGGAGGACGGACATTAGCATGCTTTGTCTTTTGTACTTGGGTGAGAGCACGAGCTGCCTCCTTTTGATGTAGTGCACGAGTTGTCCCCTCATGTGCTACTGTAGTGCTCATTTCTTTATCATTTGTTATGTAGGTTTCCTTGTTAGAATTGTCTCTTTCTGTTAAAGTCGTAAAGGCTATAAAGCCATGTTCCTTGCTTTGAATTATTAAAAAGTCATTCCTATATTGTTAGCTTCGTTCTCAGTTCATTGCTCGAATTGATTAACAAAACCTAACAGGTGGTTAGAGGCCTCAATTCGAACCACTTCCGACAACCCGTTCGAGTCTGTGATGGTGTCGCTCGACCTTAATTTGTGAGATCGTTAATTCTCTGGACAGCGCTCCCAGAGTTAGCCGCTGTGTTATGGGCTTCTGGCAATTACGATTGGTTTGGATATCATGGAATACAGGTTTGTTTTTGGCAAGTAAAGATTTGAGATTTTGGTATGTGGTGGGATTTGAGAATTGGGGATATTTTGTGATTTTGAATTTTTGGGTGCTTCATTGATTTTTTGTTGCAGGACCATATAGAGGAAGCTAATGTATCATTCGCTATGGGAATCTGAGGTATCCACCAACACATGAATCTGAAGCTTTATTTTCTTCATTTGTTTTTTTGTTATATTCATGGGTCTATTTCGTCTCTTTGAGAAAAGTTTTAATACTTTTTTTCTGCCTATAAAAAAAGTATTGCTGGAGCCACCACAGTTGCAGGTGATATTTTGTTTTATTTGGCGTCTTTGTTCCCAGATTTCCAATTTCATTTATTTAGGTTTTCGTGATTTTCTGAATTTTACAGATTATGTGTTTGTATTTATTTGCTTTGCTTCGGTGTACCTCATGTGTTCTACTTTGATTATATAAAGGTTTGTAATTCGCTTTTCAAAATTTGGATGCATTTGTTATTTATACACGTTTATAATTCGATTTTCTTTGCTTTTGTTTCTAATAATTGGATCTAAAGAGAGATGAGATGAGGTGAATATATAGGAAAAGAGTATGCTTTGAGAGGCAATCTATTTTTGAAGAACAATCAGTTGGTAAGCAATTTAATTTTTTCATATTTTAGTATTGGTGTTGTTCTATGTTTAGGCAATACAGAAAGTAATAAGGAGCTTAATAAATGGTAGATTACAATTTTGAGAAGAATGAGATATTTTCTCACTTTCTGTTTTCATTGCAGATTAACATTGACTTTACATTTGAACATGGTATGAAGGTAGATATGCAAGTATGTTACATTTCGTTATAAGCTACCACATCCTTCAATACTTTAAGCCTTGATACTTTTCTTTGTTAATTTTGGTTCAGTTTCCGTGGAGTTTTCCTGGTTTGGAGTCATAGTTTGCAGTTATGCAAATAGGTACTTTACTTTTCTTATTTTGTGGGAAAAAGGTCTAATATCAGACAGAAGCTAGCAAAGAAGTCATTTTTTCTTCTTCTGATGAGTTCCCTCTTTTGCAGCTTCAGTTCAGTTGGTTTAGTAGAAGAGTTGGTAGGTAATAGAAACATCGGAAAAGGCATGTTCAGAGTCTTGCTTCATTGCCTTTGCATAGAAGCCTATCATTGCTTGCACTCATGTGAATTGTGGTTTAATTGAAACAAGCCATTTGTGTTTTTTACATTCTCTTAGTTGCTGGAATGAGAGCATATAAAATAATGCATTCATTGTACATTTAATCACTTATAGATTGTTTAAGGAGCTAAAAGTAAAGGCTATGTTGGAATCAGGGATGTATCTATAATTAACATAGACTTTTCTACTGATTTTGGCCTTTAATTTTTACTTTGTGGTTTTAGAATATATATTTTTAATCTTCATTTTGTTTTTCTTTACAAAGACTAGAAAGGACATATTTGTTGAACCTTGGCCTTTTGCTTCATTTTCGACGGATTTGAAGTTTTTTTGTTTTGTTTTTTGGATTACAATTTTATTGAAAGTTTCAATCAAAGTTGTTACTTTCTTACTTTTAGTTGTATATCCAATCTTTGTTCCTTTTTTTTTTCTTTTCTGGGGTAGAACATTTACAATCATAGACTTAATTCATGAATCAAGGAAGAATACATCCACAAGTTTTCAGGTACTGTTTTTAATAAATTCCAAACTCTATCCATCTCTCTTTTGTTTTGTTACGTTTCCTGAATTCAATTGCTTTGCTTATGTTCAAGATTGATTAATACTAGAGCTGTGAGTAGTAGTTCCTTTCCTTATTAGGTATGCCATTTCATGCTTAATTAGTGATTCCATTGGTTTATAGTTTTCTTTTACACTAAATATGTGATCAGTTGTGTGTGCATTCATTTGAGAGAGGAGAATTGGTAAGTTTCACAATTTCAGATTATACTATTGGTGTTGTTCTATTGTAACAGAACGATTGAGATTCAGTGGCAATTAAGGAGGAACTGATCAAAGCTGTGAGGAACTAAGGAGGAACTATTGGTGTTGTTCCATTGGTTTCGGCCGACAGTATTGCAGATTCACTTGAGGTTAGACTTGATAATTGTTTCCAGATTTCTAATTATATTTATTTCACTTGAGGTCAGACTTTCAATATGATTTTGATATGAAACTGGTTGAATCACCTATGTTTTTATTTTTCTTTTTTTTTTGGGTTTTCTTTTGGTGCAGGACAACTGAGATCATATTCTTCACCCAGGCAATAATCAGTAGGAGTTTTGGTATACTTTGGAATCTCACTGCCACCCCTTTTTGAATGCTACATGAGTGGACTCAAAAATCACTGTGAGGTTCTCTATCTAATTAACATCTGTGTTCATTGAAATTAATTTTAGTTTTTTGTTTGATGAGATTTGAATATATGTGCACCTTCATGCACCAATACCAATACCAGCTGTCATACATATCTATATGGGAATGAGATATAGATATTCCTCTTCTTCCCCCTCTTTGATCATTTATTCTTATATATCAAGATAATTGCATTAGATATGTCTATTAAGAATGCTTTGGAGTCTTTTAGGCCCTAAACGTTTTTGTTCAGCTGTATTAAATCTATTTATGGTGTTGATATACAGTACATGTCTCAATATTTCTCATGCTTTCTTTTAGTTTTATCCCTAATCTTCTTTTTTCTTTGTTCAATTTAGGTGCAGAGCCGGTGAGATTGTAGTACATTTAGGTTCTTTGGCTTTTGTTCCTGACTATGAGTTACTTATGTTGGATTTAGTAAGATCAACCACAGAGGAGGGAAGCAACAAAGAAGAATATATTGGTTACTGGTCAGTATATATCTAAAGAAGTAAAGCAAGATAGTAAGTATTGCCGGAGCCACCACAGTTGCAGGTGATATTTTGTTTTATTTGGCTTTATGAAGAGATCATGCATGATCTTCCATGCATTTTGTTTCATCTAAATTTGGTTTTGTGACTTTGTTTTATCATACTGCCACTTTTTCAGTTGAATAAAAAAGTCTACATTTTTTTAAATATTTTGTACTACTGTTCTTGGAACTGCAGAAGCTCCGGCAATACTTACTATCTTGCTTTACTTCTTTAGATATATACTGACCAGTAACCAATATATTCTTCTTTGTTGCTTCCCTCCTCTGTGGTTGATTCTCTTTTGGCATGGTTAGTAATGCTTTCATTTTTTACAAATTATTATGGGCCAGGTTCCTGCATCACGCTTTCACACGCTCGATGAAGATCAGGTAGATAAGAATTATACTTGCTTCCTTTGATAGATAAAAGTTTAATAATTGATAGGAACCATTTTTTCAAATAATTTTTGTTACCTATGTTGTTTCCTATATAGGGACCTAACCGTCCTCATGCACAAGAGGCAAAAGGCAGAGTATAAATACTCACCATGGAGAGACGAGACAATCAATCAGTTCTATAATATATTTCATCACACTCTTACCCACCCAACGAAGACCAGGTAGATTTGTACTCATTTCATTAGAGTAAAACAATTGATGGGAAAACTTTTTAAATTGAATATGTTCTCTTTTTTATATTAATGCGGTCTATGGTGCAGGGACACACCCGTCTTCATGCAATGGAGGCTGAAGGCAGCGTAGAAATAATTGTCCAAGAGAGAGGCGACAATTATTGAGTTCTTCACAATGAGCAGAAAGTTTGGCCTGAAGACGTGCCAATTATCAAATACAACGACAAATGGACAACCCAAGTGTAGCAAATCAAGTGGAAGCAATAGCCGGTAACTTATTAAGTGCATGTTGCATGGATGGAGGTAAGCCTTTCCAATTCATGATCTGCCAACTCTATCTTGATTCTATCTGTGTGGCCAAAATGAGTCTATCAGAAACGTTAAGTTTCTTAAATTGTTTGTCGTGCTTTTTCATATTTGTGACTTTGACAAGTTTTTTCTGCTTTTGATTTACACGTTTCCTAAATTTTGCAGTGCATGGAGCTCTTAGATGCTTGGCTTTTCTCTTTGTTATAATGAACTTCCCATGATTTGAAGTGTGGTAAATTAAGCTTCTTCTATTATGAATTAACAGACTAAGATGTTTATGTCATAATTTGATAGTTTTCTTAATTGTATAGTGAAAGTACAACTTCACTTATCAAATTAAAAAACAACTGAAGAAAGAACATTGCATTATATGTTGTTTTCTAGTTTTCTATTGTAATGATTGATTGTGTATGTTGGTATCACCAATGTCAGTTACTTCAGTTGTACAATGTCAATGTCTGCTTCAGTAGTTTCTATTTTATCAAACTTAGCCTAATGCCTTCTCATTTACATTACATCATGTTGGTCAGTATGTATTCTTTTAATGCAGAATGGTGAAGAGGGTTGTCAGTTCAGAGGTAGATATCTCAATGCACATCAATTACAACGGTTACATGTGAAGAGTTGCAAAAGCTTGTCCATCTTTCTCATAGATTCTGTTGTCATGGAAGTATTGAGATTGTTTTAGGCTATTAAATTAGTTTTCAAGGGACATGTACTTGTGATCATGATCAGCAAGTGATAATGGATTGTTTTCAGCAATACAATATATTTACTTTAATACAATTTCTATTATATAGAAGTTTCATTACTATTTTGGAGTTCTATTTTCAGCTAGTTATTATTCGATGGCTATTGTAGAGACCAAAATTAAAAAGTTTATGAGATCTGTTTTTTTTTTTTTCAAGTGATCAAAACTTTAGTGGCCTACAGTTTGGTCACTAATATAAGCATGTTACTCTGGTTTTAGTGACCAAATCAAGTGGTTTAGTGATCAAATCTGTTACTTTCAGTGAGGAACTCTGTGGTCACTAATTTTTTCATGATGAGTGACCAAATAATCATGGTCACTAAATCTTTTCACATTAGTGACCAACAACCATATTTTGGTCACTAAATAGAATTAGTGACAGGTCTATAGTGACCACTCAGTGACCAACAATATTTGGTCACTAATCATATTTAGTGACCAAAATGGCTATTTTTAGTGACCAATACGGTGGTCATTAAAGCCAGGTTTTGTTGTAGTGGGAGTTGCTTAGTTCCCAAGAAAACTTCTTCTTCTTATCATTCTCATTGCTGGAAATTTTCAAGCATGATCAAAATAGTCCTTCATTCATAAGAATTAAACCAACAAGATGTCAGCTTTCATTTAGTAGCCTCTCTGATCCATTGAATTGACTTTTGATCGTGGAAAGCTTCCACGGATAATTCAGCCGAAACATCACCAAATATTTCAAGAGTTTCTGGAGGTTTCTAGCCACCCAATCCATTTTTTTACACCCTTGGTTCCAAGTCTAGAGCAAAGTCATATTGTCCATGTTTCCCATAGATCAATCTGATATACCTCGCTCACGACCCACACATTTAGCACCTGGTAGGTCAATTCAAATTCTTTCCCAAAATATTTCAATAGCAGGCAAGAAGAAAACTTTAACTAAAGCACCCAATAGTCACATGACACATGTCCGGCCCATGCAACCCCAACACCTGAAATTGATTTGGACACCCAAATCTTCCACTTTGCACCGAGAGCCCCCTCTTTCTTGGCGCATCCACCTCTGCTTGCGTCACTCAATCCTCTTTCACATTTGTCCCGGACCCACAATCAAGACAGCAACATTGCTGAGGTTCTTTGGTTTGTTGAGGTCAAAGAAACGCACAGATGAGAGAGTGATGTAGGAGACAAAAAGTAGATATGGAAACAAGATATAGTCACCGACTTCAAGGCCCTAGGTACCTCGCGGTGCGCCTCCACCGCCCTCTTCTCCGCTGGCATCCAACGAGTCAAGTGCGACGCCTAGAAGTGAACTCATGTGCTGAAGCCATCGACAACCGATTTTCCATTCTCTGTTCATGATCTTTCGCACAACATGTACTTCGCTAAACCACTCCATGGTTGGGATTAGGGGACTCTGATCTTCCTTCCCCGGAAGTTTCATGCCCTCAAACAGGTGAAATTTCTAACCAACTTTGTGTACCCAGCTAGGGTAGAATTTGGTTTTCTCAATGCTCAGTCTACCGTCACACTCAAGTACGTCATGAAGTCTGCGGGTACCCGACGACATTCCCAGCAATACTATAAATCCCGTCAACCCAGACGAGTAAAATAACATTCACACCCTCTTGGTCAATTCGACAACAAGCTGGATCCTTTGTCAACACCGAACACTCTTGAGTTTTCAGCAACCAACTGGCACGGGCCTCTTAACCCTGGTGCACTCCTTCGGTTCACTTTCTAACTCTGGCAGACTACCTAACTGTCCCTACTAGGATCCAGCCTCCTAACCCATCCTGATAAGAGTAAACTATGTCTGGTTATGATTGATAGCTCGTATGATCCACCTGGAGCTCTAAAATTTCCTTGGCCGACCGTCCAGAATTTTGCACATGGTCCACCGAGCTAGAGTTCGTCCACTCATACAGCAATATCCTCGTCCCAGCAACGAGCTGAGCTGGCATCTACCGGGACCGACAGACGACCTCAAAGTCTTGAGAACCAGATCCGCTTGGCTTTCTCTGTCTATCCCTTCGGAACCAAAACTTGCAAATTGCTGGAATAGTTTAAACTATTGCGGACAAATACTGTGAGATGCTAAAGAACGTTTAAACCTTCCTCCCCTTTTTTTTTTTTTGAAAGAAAAACCAGGTCCACCGAGCTAGAGTTCGTCCACTCATACAGCAATATCCTCGTCCCAGCAACGAGCTGAGCTGGCATCTACCGGGACCGACAGACGACCTCAAAGTCTTGAGAACCAGATCCGCTTGGCTTTCCCTGTCTATCCCTTCGGAACCAAAACTTGCAAATTGCTGGAATAGTTTAAACTATTGCGGACAAATACTGTGAGATGCTAAAGAACGTTTAAACCTTCCTCCCTTTTTTTTTTTTTTAAAGAAAAACCCTTTTATCTTAGTTGAAAATTTGAAATTACATGGAGGCAAAGGGTGTACTAATTTCATGCTCTTTACAGTACAGGGCCACAGGGGACTCTGTTATATCAAACCAATACCTTTTAATTAATCAAAACTACTTTGTCACCCAGAGGCCAGAGCCAATACAATCAAGTTTGGTGATGTTTCACTTTCAGCCAAAGTCTTGTCTTTCCGTCGTCTTCTTCTCTCCCTCTCTCTCCCCTCCATTATTTCCATTACTTGAAATCCCTTTCTCTTGATCGTGTACCATTTCTTTTCCAGTGATTGTGCGTTTGGAGCAGAACTGTGATCACCAATCAGTCACTTTCCAATGGCGTTGAGCACCCATGTTAGAGCCTCCACTACTTCAGCTTTCCAATAGACATACGACGTGTTTTTGAGCTTCAGAGGCAAAGACACCCGCAAGGGCTTCACAGACTACTTATACAACGAGTTGCAGCGGCAAGGAATCAGGACTTTCAGGGACAAGCCACAACTTGAAAGAGGCACAGCCATCTCTCCGGAACTCCTCACAGCAATCAAGCAATCGAGGTTTGCGATCGTTGTTCTTTCGCCGAACTATGCTACTTCTACGTGGTGCTTGTTTGAACTGTGATTTTTGAGTGCATGGAGGAGAGGGGTACAATTCTGCCAATCTTTTATGAGGTAGACCCCTCTCATGCGAGACATCAAAGGGGCAGCTTTGCTAAAGCGTTTGAAGAACATGTTGAGAAGTTTGGGGAAGGTAATAAAGAGGTGGAAGGGTGGAGAGATGTTTTAACCAAAGTGGCCAATCTCGCTGGATGGACTTCGAAGGATTACAAGTGAGCTTAAATTAATGAGTACTTACACACACTATTGCCATGCACATAGAACTAATTGGATGGCTCAGATCAGTGAAGTTTTACTCTATAGGAGCATAGAATGCCACTTTATTATTGTGGTTCATTTCTATCTTACAAAGTTACAAGTGAACTTTATATTCAATATGTTCATAAATTCAGCATGTGAATTGTTATATTCTTCTTGTAGGTACGAAACAGAGCTTATCAGAGAGATTGTGCAAGCACTGTGGAGCAAAGTGCATCCTAGTCTCAATGTATTTGGTTCATCAGAGAAGTTAGTCGAAAT
>BDJD01001843.1:26394-39992 GCA_002564525.1 Rosa multiflora | reverse complement strand
TTAAGATTCATCCATCCATAACATTGCTCAAGAGACTCAAAATTTGGAATTTTAGAAACTGCAAAAGTATTAAGAGTCTACCAAGTGAAGTAAATATGGAGTTTCTTGAAATATTTGATGTATCTGGCTGCTCAAAACTGAAAATGATTCCAGAATTTGTGGGGCAAATGAAAAGTTTATCAAAGCTATCTTTAGGTGGAAGTGCTGTTGAGAACCTGCCTTCATCAATTGAGCACTTAAGTGAGAGTTTGTTGGAGCTTGAATTGAATGAAATTGTTATAAGAGAGCAGCCATACTCCTTTTTTCTCAAGCAGAATCTCATAGTATCATATTTTGGTTTATTTCCAAGAAAGAGTCCTCAACCTTTGATTCCTCTGTTAGCTTCCTTGAAGCTAAAACATTTCTCTTCTTTGAGGGTCATTAAGACTGAATGACTGTAATCTCGGTGAAGCAGAAATTCCCAATGATATTAGTTCTCTGTCCTCCTTATAGAGGTTGGAACTCAGGGGAAACAATTTTGTTAGCCTTCCTGCAAGCATTCATTTGCTTTCTAAGCTTAATCGTATTGATGTGGAGAATTGCAAAAAGCTTCGACAATTGCCAGAACTTCCGGTCCGGTAGGTGACGAATTAAGGGTGGTAACCAACAATTGTACTTCTTTACAAGTGTTTCCAGATCCACCAGATTTGAGTAGATTGCCAGCATTTTCGCTTTCTGGCATCAATTGCTTCAGTGCTGTTGGTAACCAAGGTTTCAGATATTTGTTATATTCAAGGCTAAAGCGGTTGCTTGAGGACCGTTGAGGTACTCTCTCTCTCCCTCCCTCCCTCCATCCCTCAATAGTTTTGTGATTATGATGGTTTTTAGAAGGCAAAGGAGGTAGTGTTTAGGAATTTGAGATTTAGGACAAGGTGTAAGATTGTTAAGGTGTTTAGGTAAAAGCTAGGACTAGAAACAGAGGAGATGTTTTTCTTTAAAAACAGAGGAGCTTTTTTTATTGTTGGTTGGTTCATTACAAGAGCTCTTGCATAGTTACATGTATATATAGAGATGTTCACCGACTAACTCCACCAACCTAGCATCTGTGGTTAATTACTAACCACACACCAATAGACAACTCTAGAACACACTACACATGATTAATTACATGATCATTCTAGACTTGGACATATATGTTCTAGACTAATCTAGATAGTTAGAGAATGATCTAGAAAACTCCAATGTGCATTACTGTTTTAACAGAATATGATGGTTGGTATGGTGCAGAAAACCCCTTGTTTTATGGACCATTTCCGTTTTATAAATTGTAATTCCTGGAAGTAGAATTCCTGAGTGGTTCAATATTCAAAGTGCAGGAGACTCGATAATTGAGAATTTACCTTCGTATGCATGTAATAGCAAGTGGATTGGGGTTGCCTTATCACTTATGTGCTCTAATTGTACCTCAAGACAATCCGTCTGCCATTCCTAAAGTCCGTCATTTAGATCCTAATACCTCTGTCATTTGTCGTTGGAGCAGAAGTTGTAGTGGCTGGAAAGGTTTCAGATCCTAGGGGTTTGGGTTCTGTAGAACAAATCAATCAAGAAAAGAGCCCTTCATTTTTTTTTTTTCGATTATTTCAAATTCTTTTTCTTTTTTATTTATATAATACAATTATATATACAATATTTCTATACAATAAGGTCTGACTATTGATACAATTCCTCTAATTATTCTTTGTAATACTTCAGTAAATTTTGCTCCATTTATCATATTTTTGTTTAGTTTTAATTTTGGTTTATGAAATTTCAAAAAAAAAAGGAGTCTTTATGTCCCGTTACAGAGGACCTCGTTTCAAAAAAATCTGCCGTCTGGGGGCTTTACCGGGCTAACTATCAAGACAAATTCAATTCATCTGGCGGAGTTTTTTTTATATTTTAAGCATGTTTTTCTGCTAATTTTTTTTTTCTTTACTGATTTGGGTTTTGCCTACCTTTTTGGTCTAGAGTGAGTAGAGTCCCCATACATATAAAAGTGTAGTACTCAACTTATATGGCATATATATGTCTCAAGTTTCCATTTTTTCATTTAGTTTTGAGGTTGTTGCATGCAAATTTAACCCTTTTTTCCTAATTAAGTTAACGCACGGACATTTATTACATGAAATGTAAATCAAATGACATGAATATTGGCAACAAATCTGATTTGCAATTGACCCATTCTTTTCATGACACCTGTTCATTTTGATTCATAGAACTTAACTCCGTCAAGTCTTATGTTTTAATTTCAATTAATTATTCAAAGGTTAGCGACCTAGCTGATCGGAAATCGTTCTCGGAGGTCTGCAGCTATGGTATAAAGTGGAGAGTCTAAACCGATCATCACTTCGTCTTTTCATGACACCTGTTCATTTTGATTCATAGAACTTAACTCCGTCAAGTCTTATGTTTTAATTTCAATTAATTATTCAAAGGTTAGCGACCCAGCTGATCGGAAATCGTTCTCGGAGGTCTGCAGCTATGGTATAAAGTGGAGAGTCTAAACCGATCATCACTTCGTCTTCTCGGTCCCGATTTCCCCGGTCAGGTACTCCCAAGATTCCCAAATTTAGTCAAATTCGAAACATCCCACTCCATCACGGACGATGATCTGGAATTTTTGGGCCAAACATGTCCCAAACTTGAGGTCCGATCCTCAACCTTAATACAACCGGTCTATCAGTCTATGTTTCCGTCTCTCAGGCGTAGGTCTACTCACTTTAGCAAATGCGTGTCAAAAGTTGTCAAAGATTATGCTAAATTGGAGGAGGAGTATTAATGTTTCCGTACTGGTTTCCCTTATAAGCATAGCACACAACTTGGGACTTGGGAGGTTGAATATCATTTTTATCCTTCTTCCACTTCCGCTCCATAGGGTTTCTCTTGTTGCCGATTCCGAGCAAAGTCGACCGACAGGACATCGAAGACGACATGCAATCCTGTGCTAATATCATATGAAGTCAAACCACATAATGGGGTGGTAACTTTTACGTGTCACCATGAAACCCACCTTAATATATATCTCACCCTAGCCAATCTTCTTATTCTCTCACAGCATACTTCTATGACGTCTCTCATCTCTGTATATACATCTAAATTTTGAAGTCCACTATGAAAATCTTTATATAATTGATTAACCAAATGTAGTTATTTCTCTAACCCATGCTTAAACTCACAATTGTCTTGACCACCTCAAACTATTTATCCTGATTTAGGTTTTCTCTCGGAGCCACTTCACCATTTGACAACTTCTCATTCCACTATATAAGGTAACCATCTGATTAGGAGGTTTTGTGGTTTGAATAGTGGTCTGATCTGGGTAGATTTTCGGCTCTTGATCGCTGGAATAGTTTTGACGGTGTTGGCGTTAAATAATGCAATGGTGGCGGGGTTGGTAATTGTTTAAGAGATACTAGATTGGCTTTTATTTGTTTTGTTGTTTTTAATTAAAAAAATTACTGCAATTTATCTCCTAATTTTGGGGAAGTTTCTCTTTTTTTCATGAGAGGTATTACAATATTTTCAAATATAATATAATTTATTGACTATTTTATCCTATATAGAAATAATTTATTTATTAATATTTATAGTATGTGAGGGCATATATGGTACTTCAAAAATTTAACCATTCCCTCAAAAATTGACTTAATTATATAAGATATATTTCTAAATTTACTCCTTAAACACTTTAGTTTTTAATTTCTAGGATCAGCCGTTAACGGTGTTAATCATGCATTTGTTAAAGTAACAGGTGTCATAAAACGAATGGGTCACAGGGATGGGGACAGGAAAATTAAGGGACAGAGGATTTGCTGCCATGAATATTAGTTGTAAAAAACCTTGTTATGGAAAATTCGATGAAAAAAAATAATTACAATATCCAATTAATTACTACCAACCCCATGAGTAATCTCTTTTTTTTTATTGTCGTTTTTGTTGTAGAGAAACTGAATTTAGAGGAAATCGCTGTGTATTCTCATTGATAATAGGAGCATCTTTATATAGAGAATTACAATGGATAGAATCTCAATCATACAAGGAAAGTATTCGTACATTGAATAAGAATCTAAATCCTTCTAATTTAACCGTATTACCACTAGAGCAAGTAACCTAGAGTTTGGGCCAAACACAAATTATGGTTTACTTGAACAGTTCTTTTATTTAGAATTGATGACATCATATCCAAAGCCCGATGTAAAGTGAGGTTGGTGGAGCGACTACTTTTAGACTCAGACAAATTTTAAATATGAAATTAATTTGAATTCAAATTATTGTTAAAATTTAGCTAAATGTGTCTTTAAAGCGAGGTTAAGCATAAAGAAAGTGTAATGTGCTTGGCCAACCTAATAGAAATTAACTCCAGGACTTTTGTAAACAAAACAAAAAAATAGTTTTGTCTAAGTTCATGATTTTTCACTCAAATCGTACCAATTTTGAAGTTGGAGTGAAAAAGCATTTTCCGGGATTGATTTCAATTAGGTTGAAAAATCATGGTCTTAGACAAAAATTATATATATATATATATATATATATATATATATATATATATATGTTAGAAGGAAATTTCAGTGATTGATTCTCATTGGGTTAGAAAAGCATCTACCATAGCATAACTACCATTGGCCTCACTCCATATCCCAAAGCCTTCACCCCTTTCTATTTTGAGGCCGTTCTGTTATTTTTTAGCCTTATGTTGTTTTGGGCTATATCTCCCTTAATATGATCCAACCTGCAAAGCTTCCTCGACAATGGTCACATTGAAAGTCTTTTCCTCATTCAGTGAATTAAAGGAAAGAACTTCAGACAGCACTTTGATGTCAACCTCATAATTTAATTGGCAAGATTTTGGCCTTGTATGTAGAGTTTGAAAGGCCAACATTTTTAACCGTTCTATGAAAGCTAATGTTAAACGGTATTGTTGGTGTAACAACAGATGCCAATGAAGGATAATTGTGATCCTTTGGCGATCCTTGTGGGCAATTCCTGTTCAGTCAAGAAATAAGTCTAACATCAGCCTCATCGAACACCATGCAGAGAAAGTTTATATAATCTTCTTTAGAAGCTTCATAGACACACTACTAGAATAATGCTAATAGACATCATGTCTTTAAAATCAGTTAAGATTTCAACTGATGTAAATTGTGTTTATAACATCGGTTCTAAAAAATCTGATTTCTATAAAATAATTAACATCGGTTCTTATGCTGAACTGATGTCTATACTTTTCAAACAAAATTTAAAAAAAACGCGGAAATGTACTAAGTTTAAAATTAAGGAAGCGGGAGCAAAATTTTCAGTTTTTCACTCCCTCCCAATACTTAGTCAGATTTCCACGACTGATTGACTAGGTTTTCCTCTACTTTTCCCCACACCAGCCGCGATACAGAAACACCGAGACTGACTTCCTCTTTCACCCACACCGCGACCGATCGTCCTCTTTCCCCACACCGCGATACAGAGACACCGCAACCGAAGTCATCTGTCGCCCCCGTCCAGTAACCGACGACCTCTTTCGCCTTCTCTGGCTCCGATGGCTTGATTTCCTCCTCCTTGTCCGCCTCCTTCTCTCTCATCTCTCGTCTGAAATCCAGCGAATCTCCCAATTGCTGAGATCGAGAAGCCGAAGCCGGAGCTGCAGTGGCCGTCTGTCCTTTCTCTTTCCACGGGCCTCCCCTTCTCAGCCCCTCTCTTCGACCGTCGAGGCGGCGACGGCCATCGCTCTCATCGACGGTAATTTGCTTGAATCTATAGTTTTCTGGGTTTGTGATTTCGTAAATTTGATTCATGCTTGTGCTCTCTTTAATTCTGATTCAATTTTCGTTACCCATATAACGGTTGGAAATAAGATTAGACTTTTGTATTTTTCTGAATGTGATTTTAGGCACTTCTGAGGCAATCACGGCTATTAAGGAGCAAGAGAAGCAAATTAACGATTTTAGACAACATTGGTGGGATTATAAGACCTTCAAGGTACTTATCTAAGCTTCGACTAGTACTGAGTTGCTGGATTTTCAGTCCAGTGAACTTTAATAAGATATTTGGTGCTGTGTTTCAGATTGACGTTGTTATTGGGTCCACCGAGCTCCGGCAAGACGACGCTACTATTGGCTCTCGCCGGACGCCTTGGAACTGGTCTTCAGGTAGTGGTTTATCTTGCATACTCATGAAGTTTATGATAGTTGCTGATTTTGAGACTTCAGCTTCAATTAGTACTCATTTGTTTATGTTTGATCACTTTGAAGATGTCAGGTAGCACAACATACAATTTCGTTTTTCTCTTTGATTTATGTACCATGGTCAATCCAAGTTTAGCTCATACTACTTGCTCAACCTAGTTTTCTATGTACTTGGATGGAACAAATCTTACGAACCTAGCTCTACTTCTCTTTATGGTTCTAAAATTTTCAGCCTGTTGAAGTAATAAAATTGCTAAAGCATACTGATTGTTATTGTTGGTGGGAAATCTGAAACAACTTTTTGCATTGTTGGAGACCTGATTATGCTGTCAAGTGTTTATAGTATCATGCTGTCATTTTTAATTTTGATGGGTGTGTGGTATAATTGTAGTCTTCAAGTGGGCTGATTTAGTTTGTGGATTTTATTGTGTTGTGTTTACGTAGCTTTGTTGTTATATTTTTTTTCTTCCCAAGGACTGAAGAATCATTTTACATATGCTTCTTGTTGGAGCTTCAATCCCTTCTTGATCTTTTATATACTCAAGGTTTGCAGCTTTTCCAAAGTGACCAGTGTTTGCTATCCTCGACCATTACTTCTTGCTTTTCAATAAGTAATCTTGAATGATAAGTAATTCCTACAAACTAGTAGAAGCTATTGCTAATTGATTATGTACTTTCCTTGGTCTTTTACATTGTTACAAAACTAACTCTTGATTTTTGATTGCTGGAAATTTTAAGGTGCACATGAGAAACCATATTGGTAGTCTTGCTCTCCTTCCAAAGTTTTGGTTGCTGCAATGAAGCTACATATATATTATAGATGTTTATATCATGTGCAGCTTTGCTATCGAAATCTGATTTTCTTTCTTTACATGCATGCTATTAAGTTTTGAAACTACTTTTCAATTATGAGGTTACTTGGAAGCAAGGTTCCACTTTTTGATTACTCAGTCGTTTCATCTATGAGTTAATGAATTCAGACTTATACACCCAATTGAAGGTGTATTTCTGGGAATATATTTAAACTGTTGTTATGATTTCAATTTAATCTTTATATATATGGTTGTAGAGTCCACTTCTTATCACTTGATTGTTGTTTAATGGTGTTCATAATTCGTTGACATTTCTTTCAAAAGCTACAAGTTTTACCGTACTTCCAAGGTATTGGATTATGATTTTAATTAACTTTTCTGCTGCTAATTCATTGTTAGTCCAGTTTTTCTCCATTAGTCATTGGTATGATAATTGAAAAATGGCTATGTTCTGCACGGATGGTAAAGGAGTAATGGATAATGGCAAGTATGTGAGGTACAAACCTGAGCAGGTTGTTGAAGCCCTTGAGAGGTGTTGACACCCAAAAATCCAGCTAACAAGCCCAATTTATGCTTCAAGCCCAATTCATATTTGGAGGCAAATTACACCCGCGAACATCACGCCATGCACGTGGACCCAAGCCACATTCACGCACTTGGGGCTTACAAGAATGGGTGTGGTATGGAAGGTAACGGAATTGCATGAGGCCCATTATTAGTTTTAGGCTCGTTGATAATTTTGGACTTGAGACCAAAATTCATGCCTAACAGCCTAACTCTTAATACGGGTAAGTGAAGAAGAGAGAGAGCACAAAAACCCAAGCCCAAATCCTTTAGAAACAAACAAAATAGTAAATGTTAAACATAGGATTCATGATCCTAGCCACATAACATAATCCCATAATCCCAGCAGCACATAATCCCAGCAGCATAGCAGAAATCTTGGGATTGCAATCCTAGCAGCAAATCCTGCCTAAATTATGGCAGAAAATCTGCCCAAAATCTCATAGCCCTAGACACAACTTGACAAACCAAAACACATTGCAAAATCCAGTACATGCATTTAACCCAAGCCATCTCTTTACCCAGCAGTAGAGACTTTCCACCGAGATTCCTTTGGCTGCTGGAATTGCATATAAATAGCTATGTTACTAACCAAGCAGAGGCAGGACGAAGTGTGCTAGCAAGCTCCCTAGCACTCTTCTTCTCTCATGCTTCCTCTCTCCCACATCCATCCATAGTTTTCCATCCTTTCAAACTCACATTCTATCCAAACCCCCTTATCTCACAAACCTCAAACAGTATACATCACTGCTGGAACCTCTTCTTTTTAAACTCATGCTTTTCTAGCTCCCACGCCACATGCATCTTGCCAAGCCTCTTTTGAAATGATCAATTTACTGCCGTGCATATACAAGGAGCTGCCGGGAAGAACACAACAGCAAGCTTCCTAGGATTCTCAAGCCCTTCGAAGTTTGCTGGGCCTAGTCTTCGCTAACTCAGACAAAGGGGACAAGATTTTGGGTCCTTACCCATGAATATCCACTGCCGTACAATCCCAATCAAAGTGCCCCCTACATTTTTGGCGACTTCACTGGGGACTAGGCTGTGTTTCCACCTCAGCTTCCTTAACAGCAGCATTTTTCACCAGAAATTTACCATGAGTTTATCACAGCTTCCTTAACTTCAAACCAATCACGCTTTATCACAGACAATATGTATCAGATGCAATCAAGGGGAGCTCTCTTGATGAACATGCCAATACTCATTGAAACACAAGCATGTTGCTTATTGTATTGACTATGAGACTTCAATCCATGAGTTTCTGTAACAGGAATCATGAAAGCTGTCAAAATCAAATTTATTCACTCATTATTCAAGCTTCAATATTGAGTGAACAAATTAAGAGTCCCATTACTCAATCTATAAAAGCTATCTCACCTTGAGGCTTCAACAAAACCAAACAAGCCACCACAAATAACCTCATCACCAGTTGATGCATTTCTTCTAGATCTGGTAAGGTCTGAACCTTCTGCCTGGAAATTAGGCCATAATTCCAGCAGCTAACCTCTTCCTTGCTGAACATATGTCACGCTGAATCTTGACTACCACTGTTGGGAGCAATATATAAACATCCTGCAAGCAGAACAACCATCAGTGCCACAAAACTACCCTACCTTTGTTTAGCCATTTTCCAGGCATTTCAAGCCTATTTACTAGATTTTTCATAAACCTTCCCAACAACATGAAAAGAAAAATATATATCAGTCCTATTTTGTGTCAATACCATCAACTCAGTATACTCAAACTCAAAGTTATCCTTTTTCTTTCAAGCATCATGCAAGAATACTTGGGGGCTTTGCTTAATGAATTTCAAAAAACATGCTGTGATTTAACCATGGCTCCCTCCATTTTCATAGCAGTGCTCTATGCTTCGAAAAAAAAAATCATGCTCTTATTCCATGGTAGGATGATAATTTTTTTGAAACTATCCATGCTTTTGTTGTCACAACACCACCAGATACAGTCAAGCAAAACAGCAGCAAAAGGTCAAAGTGATGCAAACAAGCTTAGTAAGAAGAGACTTTTTTTGTTCTTCACTTTTGAAAAAACCCAGATTCAATTTCATACTTACTTACTCTTTTGTGAACCTCTGATTTACATCAGAATATGATATCAGTGATAGTAAGTTTTGTTTTTCTCCTCAAAAGGCCAAATCTAGCTATTGAAAATTAAAGAAATCACATTTTTTCCCTCTTCCTCTCATACTTTGACACTAGCTCTTTCCTGAAAATATTTATCTTTTATCTCAAATCATCATGTCCTTACAAGGTTGAACCGTTTACCTGAGGACTAGGCTATGATTCCAGCATCTAGCTTCCCCGTTGTTGCAACATATATTAAGCTAATCTCTATTCTTGATCTTTACAATCACTACTGGGAGCAATTTATTAACGCCCCTGCAAGCATTACAACCATTAAAGCTACATGCATAACAATCTTACTATTGTTTAGCCACTTCTTGAGCATTTCAAGCCTATTTGAACATACCCTTTCACTGAACCTTACCAGGAAGCATAAAAGATAACCTCTTCATTGTTGATGCTTATACCAGGCAATAATGATATTCTAGATATCTTATATATCAATCTATATGTCTAGCTAACATAAATGTGAAGCTACAATTCTACAGAGAAATACTCTTAGAAAAGCAACATGCATATGTTTTCTAATCTAAAACCCAAGCACACAGCAGTGGTCATAAGCACAAGCCCCTCACACTTCTCAAGCGATATTCATTGTCGGAGAACACGCAAGCAAAAGTTAAATCTTATACCTTTAATCAGGCTACTGCACTTGGGGGCTGATGAGCTGGTTCATGTTGATTACCTTAACAGTAGCTCATCCATCCTGAACTTTTTAGCCTCATATTCATGCATCAAGCTGATCCATCTGAAAGCAAAAAATATTCAAATCAGGCAAAAATCATTCCCTTTACATACCATAACCAGCACCAAATTACATTGATATCCAAATCTTGACAACACCACAAACAAATCCACTCTCCACAATCAGTCATACCATTTCAATTCATTGCATAGCTCAAGCGTACTGATTTAAACCAGAATCAATACATCATGCATAGGCACTCTTATAATCAAGCTTTTACCATTTGCATCACGTAAGAGCACCTTTCCAGATCCATACACCAAACCAACCAGCAACAAGCAAGTTGAAGAAAAGAAGAACTACTATATTATTGACGGATCTCATGCATATTCGTATCAGGCACACACACTCAAAATTTACAATCTTATTTTGAAAATAAAGTCTTTCAAGCATGCAGAAGAAGTGAAAAGAAACTTCAATCACAACATTCATTATATTCAAAAAAAGAATTCATGCATGAAGACAGGAGCAACCAAGCAAAATGGATTGAGCATCACGCAACTCAAGCAATGTCCCAAGCAATTTAAGTTGTTCAAGGTGCTCAAATGTCCTGACAACTTCAAGAGAAAAAGAAATTTCATTGCTGGAATAAAGCCAAGACTGTAACGTTGCTTATTCATGATCAAGTTGCTAGTAAATCATGCAAGTCACCACTCACCACCATGCTAAAAGGAGCTCAAAAAAAAAAAAAAAAAAAGCCATTATGACCAAAATAACTCAAATATTCTAAGCTGTTCTAGCGCCAATATTACGGTATTCCCTACCTTGCAGGCCTGAAGCTCTGAGATCAACAACTGAACCCATTTTACTGTTGGGAATAAAGATGACGTCCAAATACATCCAAAAAGAAACTGAATTTTTAGCACGCTAATCCTATCTAACCACAGAAGAAAAACAATTCAATTCAAAGAATTTGAACAAGCAAGGTATCATTCAAACTCAAAGATCAACAAACACTTATTCAAGATTCAAGCTTCCATGTGCTACTGATTTCAGACGATCAAGCATACATGCATACTCTGAAAACCAAACACTGAACCATCTTCCCTTCAGTATCCTAATCCACCTCCTTTACTAAATCCATTATCAAAATCAAACATCTAGTGTCCTTCCCCTTCATTTTCTTAGATGAAGAAAACAAACACTTCTGACCAGTTTTCATCACCCGTTGTCTTTATTCCCTCTAAGACAAAATAGCTTATCATCATAATCAACCGAGCATACATACATGTCATTTAAGCTTGTACTAAAGCAATTCCAGCAGAAGTTCATGCAGTTGCTGCATTTCCTACTAAATCCTAATTCAACAATTTCAAGCCATGCCAAGCCGGTGATTAGTCGACAAGTAATTAATCAACATAAGAGTATAGCCGAAACATGCTAGCTATATCAAATTAGACCTGAGCTTAAATATCTATTATATAGCTCAAGCATGAATCACGACCTGCAAGCAAACATGACAGCCTTTATGCATGCATATTTGTGGTATTGTGTCACTGCCGTGCTACGTGCAAAAGATTGGCTTTGCTCGAAGTAAGGTATACGTGGGGGCTTGGTGAAAGATGATTCATGATGAAAAGCACATGCCTATAGTCTATTGATTCATTGGAAAATGTGAACTAGAATTTAAGGCTTCCAAGCACCCTACTGCTGGATCAGTTCTAATCACTTTCTGCCCATTCAAGGCATCATGATTTAAAAAAAAAAAAAAAAAGGAAAGAGTCAAAGTTCTTATGATGTTCGAATAATCAAAAATCTATCTACACAATACCAAGTTCATGCTCATGCCATTTATACATCATGCCAAGCACATGCTCAAGCCAAGCGGATCCATGGCCAAGAGTAATAAGCCATACCTAAAGAAGCTTACGCCAAGCAAAAAATATTCTTAAGTATATAATCATACAAACACCAATCATGCCAACCTTCTCTCTAAGGTCGTGCATCCATTAAAGAACTAATAAGAAGCATAAAAATGCAAGTCACTCCAAGCTCTTATCTTGCAAGATCGTATATGCATCAAAAACCAAATGAGAGTCACACCAAGCCAATAAATCCAAGCTCATGCTTGCTAAAGCTAATGCACTCTCATTCGGCCATTGAAGAAACTTGAGGAAGTCACAAGCTCATACCACCAAAGCACATGTCTAAGACATGCCCAAGCATAACGGTCACTAATTGAATCAATTCAAACAAAAACAAGCAAGTAGACATCACACGAACTCATTCCCTTACCAAACCAAATTCCTTACAGATCAACAAATTAATCAAGACATATATACCTGGAGAGTCAAGCAAGACAATACAAAAAACTAAATTGCCAAACACCAGCCTCTGCCATGCCATATAATCAATAGTCTTTTCCAAACCATTTTGTGATAATCTTACTTCGTCAAACCAACATTCTAACCTATTTTTAACCTTATTCAAACCAAATTTTTTCTAAACAATCTCTTGTTGTTGTGACAACCTCTTATCATGCTAGCTAGACCAAATCTCGATTCTTCTTAAAATGACCAGACCTAGTTTTAATAACCAAAAGCACATTCCTATCAAGCACCCTTTAAACAACCATCATGCCAAACTAATACCTAGAACACCTCATGCATATGTCAATCGGATCATAACCAAGACAGCCATGCCAAGCATACAAACTTCTCTCTTTCAAATGAGTATGTCCACCAAGCAACCATCTGCTAGCTCAAGCCATCAAAAGCTCATGCCTAGAATATGCCCAAGCATGACTATCATAAGTTCAATCGAAACAAAAGTCAAGCCAAGCAAAGATATTTTTTGTTTTGCAATATCAAAGCTAATCAAGCAAAACCATGCCATGCAAACCATCGCAAATTCAAGCCAAGCAAATTACTGATAAAGGGTCAGTAACATGATCAAGCCAAGCTAAGAAAGTTACATATAGCAAGCCAAACAACGCCATGCTATATCATTCATTTTCACAATTATAGCAGTAAAATAGGAAAGGCTCACAAACGGCTAGCAAAAAAGGGTTCACAAAGGCAGGTTACATCACAGTCCCCGCAACAAAACAAAGTATGTTATGTGATAACTGCAACAATTAAAACAAGCCACAGCAAAACATGCCTTGCAAATTCATGCTATTAACTTCAATTCTTGACAAGCA
>BDJD01001843.1:0-12844 GCA_002564525.1 Rosa multiflora | reverse complement strand
TTTTTGATCATCATTTCCATGAGCTCATTCCTAGTTGACTCAGGATTCCTAGTTCATTTGGGATTCCTTCTCCTAGTAGGATATTGGAAAAACATCATTTCTCCATTTCTTGTTTATTTCTACGCCTCATTTCTTCTTTGCCTTCATTTCTTTCATTTCTAGCTCTTGATAGCTCATTTCCTGCGTTTGTATCTCAAATGTATCTAATTACAACAAAATAAGTTAGAAATGAAAATGTTAAGAGAATAACTAAGTAAAATGTAGAGAGAATGACATTAAAAACATCGCAAATATTGCTCCTATCAAGAGATAAAATCCCTTCTTAAGACTTATCGCCTGAGCTTTCCTCTTAGCTACAGTTTCAAATATCGTTATCATGGAGGGCATCCTGTATGTCTTCGAACCTCTAAACATAGGCATGCTCTCTAATGGTAGTGCCTGTTACACAATTATCAACCAAAGTTAAGCAATGATGGGTGAAGATTTATAAAAATGCCTACAAGGTCCCTTTTGACAATACACTACTATTTCCCACAAAACCATCATTGAAAGGCCTCTAGTGATCCTATAACTGTATTTAATTAGTACAGAATTCCCATGATACTTTTCAGAGTTCAGTCACAATGACAATAAACTCCAACTATGTTCAACATCATTAACTGTGCTTCACCTCATTTTCGAATGTGACTGACAAGACTAGGAACTCACTTTGAAAATGATCTTGAGATGTTGGCTACTTATTACAAAAAGTGGCAAGAAGAGAAAGAGAGAGAAAGAAGAGAAAGAGGAAGAGGAAGAGGAGAAGAAAGAAGAAGAGATAGAGGAAGAGGGACCGGAAGAGAAACAGAAACGAATTGAGAAAGAGAAAGAGATAGAGCAACAGAAACAGAAACGGAAAGAGGAAATGGCTGCTTTTTTGGCAAGGGAAAAGGAAGAGGCCGCCGAGAGTATCGTGCGTTTTTTTTTTTTCCGCTTATCCAAGAAAAGGAACTTGCTACTGAGAGTTTCTTCCATAGTTTGTTCTCTTATGCAGAAAAGGCAGGACTATGAAGGTCAAACCACGAGGGAAGCCAGTAGCCAACGGATGAAGGAATCTATGATGGTTCTTTTCTATTGAACCAGAGTAAGGATGGCAAAACCAAGTTACTACATATGCGACCAACTTTTAAATTTAAGTTATTTCATGTATGGATGTTATTGTACGTAAGATCTATTTTCTTTTGCTACAGTGGCAGTGTTATTATATTTACTTCTGCTATAATATAGTTGGATTTATTTTTTGTTGATAAAATAAGAATTTTATTTATTTGATATGGGGCATCCAGAATGAGTTCTAGACCGTAGTCATTATTTTCAGAGCTATGGCTAGCTAATCTGTGTGCCTCTCAATTGGTTTGTCTAGGAGCATACTGCACTTAAACTGCAATCCACACCTGAGGAGAGCCTTGATCTTGATGTCCTCTGTCGTGTTGTACGTTGCTCAGAGAAGGTAGTTGCAGCGATTGTTTTTAAGCTCAATAAGAGCACTAGAGATGCATAATGCTTGGAGGAACTCAATACCATACTTCAAGGCTAGCAATTCTATATGTTGAAGGGAGGTGACAAACTCATTACTTCGTGAAAAGGCAGCAATAAAACTACCTTCCCAATGCCGAATGACACCCCTTCAGTTCATATTAGGATGGAAAAATTGGTTGAAGTCGGACTTTAATGACTAACGGTACTTCGGACTTACAATACACCATCGTTACTATGTTGGTTAGCTTGAATGAATTCTTGATATCACGTCCTGGATATAGCAACCAAAGATGAAAAGCAGTATTAATAGGTGTTAAGCTCGCGCTCTGCTGTGGGTAGTATAATTGCATTCAAGTTGTATAACAATTATCAATTGCTTTCTCTCTAACTGAACTAACAACTAACATAAATTTTTCAGTTTCATAACAATATCCAAATTGTCAGACCAATTTAAAACAAAACAGAAAAGAAACAAAACCAAAATTAGAAAGGAACATCATAAGTTAAGTATTCTCTTTCACTTCTAGATTACCGACTCCAATCTCACTGCACATTCACACCTTATTACCAATAGTAACCAAGTGAGAAGAATAAATTACTTAATTCTCTACAAAACTTAAAATTGAGCTCAGTGAGTTGGATTATGGGTTTTATTATGAGCTTAACATAGAAAAGGTATTCATCTAGTCAAAATTAAATGACTATATGTAACGTCTTTTTGTTTCTATGAGGCCGACAGTAACTTCACCATCAAGTGTGGATGTTGAGAAAAAGTCATTAAAATTTGAAACTAAGAAAGATATGCACAAAGTGTATTGTATGAGTGCTGTTTAGGATCATCATAATGGTATTCCCATGCTACTTTAGCCGAAGTGCCTTCTACATAATACTATGATGGTCCTTGATTGCTGTTCTTGGCCGAGCTTCATATATCTTCTAGTATGAATTTAGGAATTAATGCATCTCTTTTGGGATTTGCTTCTTCTATCCCAGGTAGAAATCTAATAATTTCCTCTTTTGAATTCTTTCCGATACCAGAACTCCATCACATAGTTTGTATGGTCGATTCAGAACAGCATCACTACCATAGAGAATTTACTACAAGTATTACTTGAAAAGAAATTTAAAACGTACAGAGACGTATGTGTGTGTTTATAGCACAAAATGAAACAAGAAATTGTAATAATATAACCAATGAAATCCATACATGCTCTTATTGTATGTAAACGAGAAAGCAGAGCACTCAAATTCAGCAGTCGATAAAACACTTCCAATGAACTACACCAGTACTAGCAGTCACCCCCCTTCTTGTGATCATGATCATGTTCAGCACCGGCAGGCTTTTCATATAGGGGAGATCGGACTGGAAACCCAAACGCTACGAAAGTGGAGATACAATGAGTAAATATTGCTTGGATGCTTTTTCCTAATCAACACACCCCATGAATCAGAAAATCATGGCCGTCAATGGTAACACTGGATTGATAGTCTCAACATTTGCCAGCGGCACCATAACCTTGTGAAAGCTCCAAGTCACCTGACCGTAAGGCGCGCCGTGAATTACAAGGGCCTGTCGCTGCAAAAAACTGTGTGAATATTGGACAGGTAAAGAGTTCCGGCGAGTGATTTGAGGAGCTGGGATAAGTCTGCAAATTATGTCTGCTTGTACAGAGCCTCAAATCCACCTCCTGCTAATGCTTTCATGGCTTCTTCAAGCCTACTGAGGCTTGATAGATGTTTCATTAGCAGCCAGAGATTTTCTTCTAGTGTGATAAGTCATGCTAGCCCTAAGCTTACGAGCACCGAGCACCAGCGCGGTTTTTTTTTTTTTTTTTTTGAGAGACGAGCATCAGTGCCCGTGTGAAGCGCAAACCACGTGCGGTTACTGGGCCCACTAAAAAAAAAAAAACGGTTAAAACTAGCCCAATAAAACCAACAAACAAATCCAGGTTCGCAGACAAAACTGGAACCCGAAACGGTTTCGGTTCCCTTATCATCTTCTCCTTTGAAATCCAATTCAATTCAAAAACCCTAATTTTATTATCCCAATGCCGCCTTCACAATCGCAACCCTAATCCAATTCCCTTCCACACACCCTTTTAATTTTTAAATTCAATTATGGACGACGACGCAACGACGTCGTTCGCCGACCACAAGCTCTGCGGCTTCCTCTACGCCGTTCTCGCCGTCACTTCCCCGGCGGACCCACCCGACCTCCCCTTCGGAACGCGCTTCCGCGCAGCTCCCGACGTCAGTTTCAAATCCCAAAACGACGACGCCGTCGTCCTATCGCCGGTGCCGGGCTAGCCCTAAGCTTACGAGCACCGAGCCCCAGTGCGGTTTTTTTTTTTTTTTTTTTGAGAGACGAGCATCAGTGCCCGTGTGAAGCGCAAACCACGTGCGGTTACTGGGCCCACTAAAAAAAAAAAAAACGGTTAAAACTAGCCCAATAAAACCAACAAACAAATCCAGGTTCGGAGACAAAACTGGAACCCGAAACGGTTTCGGTTCCCTTATCATCTTCTCCTTTGAAATCCAATTCAATTCAAAAACCCTAATTTTATTATCCCAATGCCGCCTTCACAATCGCAACCCTAATCCAATTCCCTTCCACACACCCTTTTAATTTTTAAATTCAATTATGGACGACGACGCAACGACGTCGTTCGCTGACCACAAGCTCTGCGGCTTCCTCTACGCCGTCCTCGCCGTCACTTCCCCGGCGGACCCACCCGACCTCCCCTTCGGAACGCGCTTCCGCGCAGCTCCCGACGTCAGTTTCAAATCCCAAAACGACGACGCCGTCGTCCTCTCGCCGGTGCCGGAAAACTCCTCTGATTCGGAGCAATGCGAGGGGGAATTGGGGAGGAAGACGAGGACGAGGAAGAGGAGCATAGGGCTGGTGAATGGGAGCATAAGCGTGGTGCACCAGCTTCACGCTTTGGTGATGAACAAGTGTATCAAGATCGATGCTTTGTTGGTTCGGGTCGAGGCCGCCGGCGTCGGTGGGCAACAACTCAGGGCTGTGCTGCTGGTTGATGTCTATCTTCCGATTGAGTTATGGTGTGGTTGGCAGTTTCCGAAATCGCGGTCTATTGCCGGTGCTCTGTTTCGACACTTGAGGTGCATTGTTGCTTTCTTATGCCTAAATTTTCTTCTTAAAGTTTATCACCCGACCTCCCCTTCGGAACGCGCTTCCGCGCAGCTCCCGACGTCAGTTTCAAATCCCAAAACGACGACGCCGTCGTCCTATCGCCGGTGCCGGAAAACTCCTCTGATTCGGAGCAATGCGAGGGGGAATTGGGGAGGAAGACGAGGACGAGGAAGAGGAGTATAGGGCTGGTGAATGGGAGCATAAGCGTGGTGCACCAGCTTCACGCTTTGGTGATGAACAAGTGCATCAAGATCGATGCTTTGTTGGTTCGGGTTGAGGCCGCCGGCGTCGGTGGGCAACAACTCAGGGCTGTGCTGCTGGTTGATGTCTATCTTCCGATCGAGTTATGGTGTGGTTGGCAGTTTCCGAAATCGCGGTCCATTGCCGGTGCTCTGTTTCGACACTTGAGGTGCATTGTTGCTTTCTTATGCCTAAATTTTCCTTCTTAAAGTTTATACTCGTGTGTAAATGAGATTTGATTAGCTTGTTTCGATTTGATTAGGTAGTTTTCGATTCCATTATGTCTGTTTAGTAGAAAGAATAGTATCCTGGAATGTTAAGACTCTGAACTAGTTAGGCATTCTAATTTACAGCTAGGGAAGAGCCTCTTCTACCTGAAGAAAAGATATAAACTTAATGATAGTTTCCCACTCTCTAGGTGTCACATTGGTGTGAATTAGTTGAAGCTGGAAAAGTGTCAAAATAATAAACTTTTGTTTAAAGGATGCTTATTTAGATTATACCCAGCATTGGTTTGCACTTGTCCTATGTGATGCTGTACATCCATATTTACTTGGGTGAAATTTGTGCTTGTTGCCTTTGTGCCTAGTGTTTGAACATGCATATATTTATATATAAATATTACAGGCTCTTATGTAGAAGATGCTTACTTTTAGGGATGGTATATATAATATATTTATGTATGTTTCCTCGGGTGCAGTTTGGCATGTTGACTGTGTCTGTTTAGTAGAAATTAGACTTGTGTGTAAATTAGACTTGATTAGCTAGTTTCGATTTGATTAGGTAGTTTTCGATTACTTTATGTCTGTTTAGTAGAAAGAATAGTATCCCGGAATGTTAAGACTCCCAATTAGTTAGGCATTCTAATCTACGGAAGAGCCTCTTTCACCTAAAGAACAGATAAACTTAATCAAAGTTTCCCACTCACTAGGTGTCGCATTGGTGTGAATTAGTTGAAGCTGGAAAAGTTTCAAAACATTTAAGTTTTTTGTTTATAGGATGATTATTTAGATTATACCCGGCATTGGCTTGCACTTATACGATTTGATGCTGTACATCCATATTTACTTGGGTGAAATTTTTGCTCGTTGCCTTTGTGCCTAGTATTTGAACATACACAGTATATATGTAAACATGTACAGGCTCTTATGTAGAAGATTCTTACTTTATGGGTAGTACATATTTTCCTCTTAGGGGTGCAGTTTGGCATGTTGACTGTGTCTATGTGTTGTGCTTTCTGATTCCAATACGCCAGCACTGAGCATTGCCAGGCGTGTGTACATTTTAGATTCTCATGCTATGGTGATGTGTGCGTATGTTATGACTGGTTGTAATCTAGAATTATTTTTTGGACCAACTTCATTGACCTTAATCAGGCAATCAGCTGTTGGTGTATCGAATAGTCTTTCCTTCTGTATTATATATCCATGTTATTGCAGTTGTCTGATTCTGATTTACCAAAAGTTGAGAATCTCTATGTCTTCCACCCAATTCTAACAACTTCAAGAACATCACTTTGCAGTTATGACTGGGGGGAGAGAAGTGCAATGCTGGCTGACAAGGATTATCTTGAAAATAATCTAGGAGGTCGCAGAAACATATGGAATCTTTCTGACTGTCATGTTTTTGGTTGCAAACTGCATCATAATTTCACTGATTCTTCAAAGAAGAAGCTATTTGAGCTTCATGAAATTTTTAAGAGTTTACCTAGTATAAGCTTCGTTTCATTGACATTTTGTGTCTGCATGGATATGTATATTGGTCCCTTTCTTCCCTGGCATTAAACTGATTAACATCTGTGTGCCTCATTTCTGTCAGCTAACAGCAGTTCAGTGAGAAACAAGCAGAACAGTGGCGGCAGCAAATAGGGCAAGAACATCAGTAGTACATTGTTCCTGTTAGCGGTTGTTCAGTGACGTGCCAAAGGCTTTGATTGACCCAACCAGCTTCATCCTTCTATGACATAAATGTGGTATCTGATATTCTTTTGCCATAACTTCGGTATTGGATATTCTTTTGCAGTGAAAGATTAGGTAGGGTTGTAAACTATTTGTAAGTAGGAAAATAGCTTTCCGTGTAATCTATAGAAAGAGAAAGCTAGAAAAAAGTTGATAAAAATTTTCTGAGCAGCTTTCAGAAAATTTTCTTATTTTTTGGTTACCATGAAATAAAAGGTGTCATTGATGAATGTGCTTGTACTCTATGGAAACCATCTCCATTCACTTTTCTGCATGAAGTGAAAAACATATTGTTTGAGGGTCCTAGGAGATTATAAATGTGGAGAAAAGAAAAATAGAAAAATGAAGTTGACCAAATTAGATCTCACAAATGTTATAAATTGAGTCATAGGTAGATTGGTTTGTTTTATTTTATTTTTTTTTTTTAAACAAACAAAAGAACTTATTTTTAAACAACAAAGAATCAAGGAGTACAGCAGACCACTCCAATCCATAGAAAAGTTTGGGCAACTGATGGCTTTTATGACATGAAGAGAATCAAGATTCCAAGTCGACAGAATCAAGAAATAAAGATGAAGCCAAAGAAATACCCTCAAGAACAGCTAAAGCTTCAGCCACCGTAGAAGAGATTGCTTGGAGAGACACTTGACGATCCTGCTATTAGATGAACCAGAAGAGTCACGAAGAAGAGCAGCAATACCTGGTCTTGTTGAACTACATTTACATCAAGGATCGCCTCTGATGACCAGTTCTTCCCACAAGTAACATGTTTAAGTTCTCCCGGTGGGTTACCACTTTAGTTTTGCGTTTGAAATTCAAATTTTAGACCTCCGCTTAATCCTTCGCCACCCTATTCGTAATCTCTATTCTCTTCGTCTTCTCTCTTCCTCTTCCTCATTCCTCATTCGATTCTATTCCTCCCCCATACTAGGCCTCAATTTCCATCAAAGCTCAAGTATACCGAAGAGAAAACTAAAGGCATGGCCCTTACCAACAAGTTTCACGACAACAGAAAATTACAGTGCCTAGCCAAAGGTGAGGCATGAGGGCAGAAAAGATGAACACCGATGGAGAAGCGACCAATTGTGGTCGCCAGAAAATCAAACGAAATCACGCAGAAGAACAGTGATATGATCCATGACTTTTTTTTCTTTTTTCTTTTTTGTTGGTAGCTCGATGGAGATGCATGGTATTGCATATTTTAATGTTTTTGTCCTCCTTGTTAGTCACTTGAAAAATTTATGGGGAGAACAACGAAGTCACAGATGGACTCCTTTTGGTCAATCCCTGCTGTTAGGATTAGCATGCCTCTGATGTTCCCAAATGATGTCCCATCATCTACATGCTGGCAAAAGAGTCACTCTTTAGCTATATTAGTATTACACCGTGTTCATGCATCTAGACTTACCCAGTGAGATTGTTAAACATAGGGTAGAAACACACCCGATCAACAATGCGACTGAAAAGGCTCCACCTTACATTTCATAGTAAACCAAACAAAGCATGATGAACAATTCTGTCAGTTGTATTTAACCTTCTTTTTTTTTTCCAGCTTTTTATGTAAATAGTTCTCGAGTAGGGATTTACAAGGAAAGCTATTTGAATTTGAAATCCAAAAGCTACTTACAAAGAATTTACACACCCTACCTACTCTTCCCTCCAAAGGAATACCAAATACCAAATTTATGGCAAAAGAATAGGAAGGGTAAAGACAAAATTCGAGGGAAGAGGAAATTTCCCACATACCTCTTTACAATGAAAAACGATGAGTGGGTCAATCAAAGAGTTAACCCTTCTCTTCTCCCCAAATAACATCTTGACATTAGCAGCTCAATGAGCTAACCCTTCTCTTCCTATGGGAATACTAGATTTTTCAACCACAGGAACATTGTACTGCTGGTATACTCTAGTCCTATTTGCCGCCCACCACTGTTCCGCTTGTTTCTCACTGAACCGCTTTCGACTGAAAGAAATCAGGCACATAAATATTAATCTATTATAATAATTGATACAATCCAAGGGAAGAAATAGATTATTACTAATAGAATTTGGGACATAGAAGTCATTACATTATTAAGACAACATACATGCATTGCTAAGCAGATGATATGACATACAGGATCCATTTTAGTGGGAATGACATATGATCAGAAAACATGTCACATTCAGACGCAGAATGCCTATGACATGAAGCTTAAAATCCACGAAAAGTGAATAAGAGCACTGGTATACTGCAATGAAGAGACAACGAAGTGAAATACCTAATTCATTGGAAATCCTTTTTGTAAGATGAAAGTTTGGGTTACAAACGCAAACTAACTAACCCCTAGGTTTGGCGTCGTCAGATGCCACCTTACTATGATTGCCTATAATCTCCAGTCAGAATAATCAACTAATAGAATTGAGGAATTAACAGAATTTCAAAGTACCCAAATATTGTTTTTGTTTTATTTTGTTTTTGAAACGGTTCATTCCACAAACACGGTAATGTTTTCGGCTTTGCACTGTATTCATTAGTTTGGTAATGTTTCTCCTAAAGGAGGTTACATGTAATAGCATTAAACACGAGTGTGTACATAAATTCTATAAATGCAGGGAGTTATGTAAAAATATTAAACCTCAAGGCAAGTCTGTGTAGTTATAACATGCAAGTTTCATAGCCCACTAATATATAGGACAGATCCTAATTTGTGGCTTGCAGCTATTAATGTTTTCGGCTTTGCACTGTATTCATTAGTTTGGTAATGTTTCTCCTAAAGGAGGTTACATGTAATAGCATTAAACACGAGTGTTCACATAAATTCTATGAATGCAGGGAGTTATGTAAAAATATTAAACCTCAAGGCAAGTCTGTGTAGTGATAACATGCAAGTTTCATAGCCCACTAATATATAGGACAGATCCTAATTTGTGGCATGCAGCTATAACGAACCAACAAACATTAAATACAGCTCCAGAGAATCTTTCTTCAAATTTGGGTGAATGAAATAATTAGGAAAAGAGACATGCCTGAAGCGGACACGCTTGAGATCTTTGACTCCTGTGGGCAAGGAAACCAGGGTAATATATACACCAGGCTCATCTTGCTCAACCCATTCATCCCCATTTGTGGTTTCAGCTTTTGTTCCTCTGTTCTTATGCCTAGTAGTTGCTTCCGAATTTGCCACTTCAGTGGGATTTGAAGCATGATTACTCAAAATCCTTGATGCATTAGAAACCACCAGGCTATTTGATGCAATTGAATGTGGTTCATGGAAGGTCAATGGACTGCTTGCTTTCTCAATGGCTGTAGTAGAAACGTCATGGGTAGGACTAGAAAAGCCTAACGGACGTGTGTCACTGCTTCTTGCTGTCCCAATGGGTAACCTTTCAGCCATTTCCTTTAACTATCAAAAATAAGATGAGTCATTCAATCACATTAGCCTACGTAAACAGTTGTCATTTACCTAAAAGAAAAGGAGCAAATTGCATTCTCCAAAATTAATGTATTCTACTAGAATCAAAGGCTTTTTGTGAGTGGTGAAGTAACTGCAATGCTAACTCAAACCATGAAGAACATAATGTCATCCTGGAATGAAATATAAAGAGTATAGTGCAGTTCTGATAGGGTAGAAGTTGCAGTACTTGACGAAAGTTTTTCGTAACACCTACACAGTAATCTTTACTTTTAATTCACACCAGCTCTCCATTTATATTTCTTGACACAATACATCAGCCTTTCAAAACTCAAAATTTAGCACGAGAGTCCTAGCAGGATAATATATTGAAGAGCTAAAACAATTTAAAAGTATAAGTTATTGAATGGTTGTATATTAATATTCTACATTGTTGGTTCAGACCTACAAAATTGAGGAGTTGAAATAATTTTGAAGTACAAAATTATTAGTATATTTGATTCTCTCTGTTAAATAATATTTGCCACATAATTGGTAAGACCCTAAAAGTTTATCACATAAAGCTTGCACTAATTACTTGAATGAGGTTGATTTGATTAAAGTTCCTTAGTCAGTCAGTCAAATAAACCTCAGTACCCTCTTTGTTTAATGTAAAAACGCTGAACTATCTAAATGCAAACAGCTTCAAAGTTGATGAGAATGCATCCCTCCTTGTTGTAATATATGAGTAAAAGGGTTCTGCATAAACACTATAAGCACGAGGAAGAAACCTACTTGAGCTGTGAGCGACTTAATTACTTCCTTTGCTGCTTTACATTTTGCAGTTTCTTCGTCTGCTACTTTGACAGCCTCCTTCAATTGGTGGGTAGTTCTTTCCAGCTCAGTATCTTGAACTCGACTTTTACGAGTAAGATCTTCGACCTACAACATAAAATTGATTAGTGGAAAACCACAATGATTGCAGGTGGTGCTCAACGTAAAATTGCATATTTTATTGGATCAAACCAGAATTCTGATCTCTAAACCTAATCTCCAGATTAACTGGGAATGAAATAATCAATGTTGTAGCAAGCGAAGAGAAGATCAGATAAATAATGTTGTAACACATAGCTCGGAGACTTATTATATAAATGGTGACATAATATCCATAAAGTAGAGAAAACTCCAACAACATGTAGGGACCCTTCCCACTCCTTTCTATTTGTTCCTATTGTGCAGCTAATAAAGATATCAATGGTTATAAAGACATTCTAAGTCCATGCAGATATTACATATACCATAGAAGGGCAGCTTCCTCTTAGAGTGAACAATCTAACTAAAATAAAAAATTCTGTCATGCTATTTAAATTTCAGAGCTTTATACATTAGAGAGAGATATTGCAAAATTATTGAAGATATTTACTCCGTCATTTACTCTGATAGGAAACAAAGATCATTAATGAAAAAAAAACTGTACAAAGCATAACAGTGGATAGAAAGAATCCACAAGATGCAGCTAATAAAGATATCAATGGTTATAAAGACATTCTAAGTCCATGCAGATATTACATATACCATAGAAGGGCAGCTTCCTTTTAGAGTGACCAATCTAACTAAAATAAAAAATTCTGTCATGCTATTTAAATTTCAGAGCTTTATACATTAGAGAGAGATATTGCAAAATTATTGGAGATATTTACTCCGTCATTTACTCTGATAGGAAACAAAGATCATTAATGAAAAAAAACTGTACAAAGCATAACAGTGGATAGAAAGAATCCACAAGATAAAGAAAAAAAAAACAGTGGAAAACCAGACAACAAGGAGATTAATAAAAACTAGAGAACAGCAGCTCTCCAATTAGAAGAACTAGCAAACTTTGAGCTCTCCCTGAATTTCGATGAAGTGAAGACCAAGAGAGGTTAAAGAGCAAACCCTCTTCCACAGAATACCCAGCTCTTCCCCAGCATAACAGTGGATAGAAAGAATCCACAAGATAAAGAAAAAAAAAACAGTGGAAAACCAGACAACAAGGAGATTAATAAAAACTAGAGAACAGCAGCTCTCCAATTAGAAGAACTAGCAACGTAAGAGCTCTCCCTGAATTTCGATGAAGTGAAGACCAAGAGAGGTTAAAGAGCAAACCCTCTTCCACAGAATGCCCAGCTCTTCCCACTCCCAAACTCAAAAACTATATTTATCAAAACAATTTTTATTTTCACCCAGAACACGAGCTTAAAATGGCTATCGTAAACCCACTCCCACAGTTTGCTGGTTCAACTTGCAGGCTTGCAGCCACCAAATTAGGCAACCATAGCAACTTTACCCTTCAACTACCCTTCAACAAGACCCTACTGCAATCAACAATAAGGTCAAACATGGATCTATGCAAGGAAACAGCTCAAAGCTATCCCTAGGGAGGAATAGATCAAGAGAGAAAGCCCTCGTGTCTATGGGTTTGTGAGTCAGATGAAACCAAAGGATGAATGGAAGCAACTGCCCCAAGAACCTATTCTGATGCTGTTCTTTCAGCAATACAGGGGAAATAATCCCCTTTCCCATACCAGTTTTACACAAACCGGAAGACCCCACAGCTCAGC
>BDJD01001842.1:49290-71315 GCA_002564525.1 Rosa multiflora | reverse complement strand
GTCCAAATCCATTGAAGTTCATCAACCATGTTCATGTTTCTCCGATTAGAGTCATCAAACTTCAAGATGTGTTATGTTGTCTATCACAAGTCCGAATTAGTCAAATGAGTACACCATTTCAAAGGTTTTTTCACAAGGAATGCAATGGAATAAGTCATCTAGTCCAAATCAGAGTGATATAGTCCAGAAATGGTGAAGAACCATAACAATAAAGCTCAAGCATTAAATAAATAACTATAAACAATTTAACAAAATTATATTATAGTTAGTATTTCAGTCCTTATGTCCAAATCCATTGAAGTTCATCAACCATGTTCATGTTTCTCCGATTAGAGTCATCAAACTTCAAGATGTGTTATGTTGTCCATCACAAATCCGAATTAGTCAAATGAGTATACCAATTCAAAGGGTTTCTCACAAGGAATCCAATGGAATAAGTCATATAATCCAGTTCGAAGTTACATAGTCCAGAAATGGTGAAGAACCATAACAGTGCAGAAACCGATATTTTTGATACTGTCCTTTGATATCTAAGTCTTTACGTACAGTATAAAATTACCATTAATTCTCAAACTTTCCAGATCAGAAGTAGAGGTCCTAAGCTTCAAATTGATATAAAATTCTGCGGTGCTGCACAGAACCTGCAACTGCAGGTGAGGTGGCTGCCCAGAAACCGGCAAGCCCGACCTCCTCCGACCTCGAACGCCGCCCAGAAGAGGTCTGGGACTCCTCCGGCCTCCCTCCGGCCAGCTCCGCGCCGCCGTCGTCGCCTGGAACCCTCCTGCTGCATCGACGTCCGCACTTTAGCGAAGTGCGGACGTCCGCTTCAGAACCCGCCTGTATACATATATATATATATATATATATATACATATATATATATACATATATATATATGTATGTGCGCGCACACACACACACATCCATATGCACATTTACCCAATTAATAAGTAAAGAACTTTAGTGCTTTCTTAAGGTAAAAAAAAATTACAATAATTAGTACTAAAATGACATGCATCACAAAAATAACATAGATGAGAGTCTTGAGCTCAATAACAAAGATTTTTCAAATATAGTTAATAATATAGTGTTCTATAGTTGGCATTAATTTTTGGGTTATTACAATGCGTGTGATTCTATGGTCCATAGATCTCTCGTGCAAAACAAACAATTATTGAGAATTTACAGGAAAAAATTGAAGTCTTTTGGGGCAAATGAAGAACTAGTTTTGTGGTCCCATGGAAACAACAAATGAAGAAAAAATATAAACTCTTTTGGGGCCATATTATTGCATGTGATTTTATGGTCCATGGATCCCTCGTGCCAAAACAAACAATTATTGAGAATTTAGAGGAAAAAATTGAAGTCTTTTGGGGCCGTATTATCACGTCTAGTTTTGTGGTCCCATGGAAACAACAAATGTAGAAAAATCTAAACTCTTTTCGAGGCCGTATTATTATGTTGTCTTTGTGGATTACGCGCTCTTTACAACTTAGAGTAACAAATAACAAATAAATTATACCTTTTATGACCTATATTGTTACGTTTATTGGGAATTTATTGTTACAAATGAAGAAAAAATCTAAACTCTTTTTGGGCCATATTGTTGCGTGTGATTTTATGGTCCACGGTTCTCTCGTTTCAAAAGAAACAATTATTGGGAATTTTGGGTAACACATGAAGGAAAAAATTGAACTCTCCCTCTCCCAAATCGCTCTCAGCTTCTCTCTCACTCAGCCTCGCTCTCACCCTCATTCCCCCTCACCCTTATCGAGCCTCTCAGCCTCGCTCTCACTCACACTCGATACACTCTCAGTGGGCTGTCTCCATCGATATAATTTGCAGACCCACTCAGTCAATGATTGAAGCCGAGAGAGAAGACTTCACCCAAGCAGGTAAGTGACTCTGCGCAATTGTTGATACCCATAGAACGATTCCGTGGAGTTTTGTATCTGAGTTTTTGGTTATTCTGGAAATTTGATGTGTTGATAATGTATCAGTTCTGCAACGATTTTTTTTTTTTTTTTTTTTTTGAGAAAATGGTGGTGCGGCTGCCCTCAAGCCTTCATTAATGAAACTATCGAATATAAGGGGAGACAATGAACCAAAACCCCTGATTACAATATGCACTTAGAGAACATCCTGAAATACTATCATGAGTCTATACTAAACAATTGTATTCAATTAAGCACCAACTAGCAAAGTGCGCTCCATTGGCGACTCTATTTGCTTTGACATAGGTCACACAACGATGACATAACGGAAAGATAACTTGATCTACAACTCGATTACAGCTTAGCATAATTTCCATACTCACAGCTTTCCCATCATGTTGCCACTGGAAAGTACATCCAATGACACTTAGTTTCACCCTGCCACTAGGAGGCAACGGCCATTTGACCAAGCAAGGAACTCGCCGCCTACCTAGAGCAGATACGTTACTGCCACTAGGAGGTTGCGACCATTTGCCAATGCAAGGAACTTGCCGCCTACTTAGGGTAGACCAAGCACACAAAAGGTAGTCCAGGATCAAGCCCACGTTGCCCTACATAGAGACTTATTATCGGCATAAAGCCACGTCTAACTTTAACAATAACTCAAAATAAATATTCAAACTGAGAAATAACCTGGGCCTAGAGCCAAAGCCCAGGCCCATATGCTACCATGCCCAAGCCTGAAAAGACAACTGCAGAAGGCTCGACGCAGCCATCTCGTCCCGCCAAGGGCAGATCCGCCTCCGCCGCCTTCACGCCGTGCACGTGAGATCGGATCCTCCAACCATTCTTCATCCCTACTACTCAGGCAAGACTCGCCACCCCACGGCAGATCCAAGAGCAACCGCCCGAACCCGATCGAAGCAGACTGACCGGATCGAAAACCCATGGAACCCAGCGAAGCCGCCACCCGGTTTTCACCGTCACGAGACATCCGATCCCGCCACGCCAACTCTGAACGACCACCACACCGTCCGCACTCCGCCCAAGGATAGAGCGACCCCGATCCCACTTGCCTACCGCCGACGGCGAAGCCTTGGAGCGATCTGGTTTGTGCCGTCATGCCCCCCCGCATCTTCTTCTCCGACTGGACCTCTCACATCCGGACACCAGGTCCATTCTGTCCCTTCCGACGACGACGACGACGACGCCGCGAAGGCGCGCCGCCGGACAGGTACGGCTCCTTATTTGCTTCTTCTGCCTTAGCTAGGTTTTTTCTCTCTGCATAGTTTTTTTTTAGTTCTGCAACGATTTTGATTGCTTGGAATTGGATGTGTTCAGTTTGAATGATCTGCGATTGGATGTGTTAGGGTTTGAGTTTGATATTTGATCTCTTGAATCATTAGAGCAGATTAGAGCAGCCATTTAATTCTATCTGTTAGAGCCGAGGGGGATTAGTCTTTGGGCCTAGGAAGCCTTTGGGACACCCTCTTTAGTTAAAATTATAATTTTTTGTTTCTTATCTTTAAATCTCATATCTTTGTTATCTTGTGAGTGTAGTTAGTGCTGCTCGAGTATTAGTCCTTAGTGCTGTTTATCAAAGCCTGCTTATCATGCTCTCTTCGCTCTTCCTCTTTCTATATAACTAAAATTAGCCTAACCCATTTTCAATTCCTGGCTACGTCCCTGGTATTGGATCGGTCTTTTGCTTTGGGTTTTCATCGATTCCGTGGAGTTTTTCTATCTGAGTATTGCGTATTGTAATCTGAATCTGTTATGGGGGTTCTGAGTGTGTTATTGGTTCTGGGTTTAATGATGGAGTCGCATTTGTGCTTTGTTGATGTGTGTGCTTGTGTTCTGTATTGGTATGCATTTTGTTTTGGGGGTCTGAGTTTGATTTCAGTGTGGGTATTGCGTATTGGTTCTGGGTTTGATTTCTTGTGGTCTGAGTTTGATTTCAGAAATGAAAATTCTGTTCTGTTCCACACCCATTGAGAATATTAATTACAATAATAATCTTAGTTTAGTTTCAGTTTCATAACTTCTGGGGGAATTGTTAATTAGGTTGGGAGTTCAATTTTGATATGAAACTAATTGAGCTTTGTTTCAAATTTGAGCACCAGTGTCCAATCCTCCTGGGTTTTCGATGAGGTCAGGTTAGATATTCTCTGCTAAAAAGATAATTCCCTTTGTTTTTCTCTGCTTTAGGCTATGCTTAAAGGTCGCGGTCTTCTTCTTCTTCTTGGTCTTCGCACTCGTCGCGTCACTACTATGCGCCGCCGACTTATCACTCCACGCCGTCTCCTTCATCCTCGTCAGAATACGGCGGCGGTACGACGGTTATGGGTTTCGTGATTGTGTTGGGGGTTATCGTTTGTGTGTCAGCATTCTGCAAGTATTGTATGGCGGCGGAGAAGAGAAACGGTAACTGTGCCGGGGTTGGGAAACTAAGCGTGGTGAAGCTTCAGGTATATGGTTGATCGTTGCATTCTCCATTGTCTCTGTCTTTTGTGGTTGGATTGCATTAGTAGGGTTTATAGTTTTGCTCTGTTACTATGGTTTAATTGGGGTTTAGTGACCCCTAGGGTGTGATTAAGTAAAGGATGTTGTCATTTGCTATGTAGTGAACTTCACCAGTTTATTACACTTGGGGTTTAATTGGGGTTTAGGGATTTAGGATTGATTAGGATAAAGAAGTAAACTTTGTGTACCAAAGAAGAGGGGCAAGGGTTTTAGTACAGAACTTCACCAATTTCTGTTTTACCTTAGAATTCTCTGTTTAACCCTTGAATTGGAACTCTACATGTTTTTTGTGTTTGGGCATTGGTGATTTCGTATTGAAATGGATTCTGGTTTTGAGGATTTGGTAGGGTAGGCAAGTTTGAGCACTACAATAATGTATTCAATTACAGAGTATTGTGGACTTCAGTTACAGAATGTAAGATAAAAGCATCATCTAGGATGATTTGAATTTTATGCAGAGAATGTGAAGCTACTACTTATGCAATGATATGTAGAACTTGGTAAGTTCAGTGAAAGGGTTTGACTGAAAAAAGAGAGAGGTAAAATTAGGGGTTCACGTATACTAGAAATTTAATCCTTTAAGCTGTAAATGCGCAAGCTACACTTAAAAAAATGGGGGGACTATTAAACGTTGTTGATTGATTAGAGACTCCCTTCCAGAGACTCTTCTGTTCTTTGTGTTGGACTTTTGAATGGGAAAGTTGTTCTTATTTTAATGATTTTACTCTTCTGAGTCTTCTCTTAGGTTGGTTTGATGGGCAAGGCACAGTCAATCCAAAGGGATCTTAATCAAATTACTGAAACTACAAATACTTCTACTCCAAAGGGTCTGAGCTATGTTTTGACAGGTGAACTATAACTTATCCTCTTCCCATTTGATTTTGATTTGTTTTCGTTTATATACAGTATACCTTTTCCTTTTTTGGTATTTGGTTTGACCAGATACATGGCTCAGTCTGTGCACCAACTTGGTTGACATGTTAAAAGAAAATATTTTGGTGCTGAATATCAGTTTCAAATGGATATTTACTGCCTGTTACTCTGTTTAATCATGCGAGGGATTTAACAGAAGTTTTGTTGATGGAAAAAATTGTAGCTTCATTGTGCAATCTAACATTGGAGCATTTCTTTAGAAGAGATTATTTACCATCTTTAACTGTTATTTAAATTTGAAACAATCAAAGGTTTTGAAAAGGACATATACTGGGTTTGATGGCTTTGGCACAAAATTGATAGGAGTAGTTTCTACATGAGGACTCCCATACCCAAAAAGTCAAGCCACTATGCTACTCTTTTTACTTCTACTCTTCTTTCCTAATGCAATTTTTACGCCTTTGGTTCAGGGGCAACAACAGCTTTGCTTCGGGATCTTGATCATTGCATCTCAAGCTATTCATCTCGAAGTTCAATTCATCTCCTGGAGTTTGATAATTCTACTTCTTAAATGCTTATAGGTTACTAGAAAGTCCGAGACAGAAGATGCAGAGCAATGCTTCAAACAACTTTCTATGGAAGAAGCAGCTAAATTTGATGAAGTGACGCTTGCCAACGTGCACAACTTTATAGTGCGTTCAACAAGGCAGTCACCAAATGAAGTCCACAAAGAATATGTAGTGGTAAGATTTAGATGAAATGGCAACCTTTCTAATTCTGGTATAGATATTTTCATTTATACCCAAGGACGCGTTTTGATTTGAGTTGGCTACTTTTAGGATTGTTTTAGCATATAGGAATGCAAGCTCTTAGTTCTTTTATTAAAATTGAATTATTATCAGGTTACAATTTTGGTGGCTACTCAAGGAGCATCAATGGCCCTGGTGACTTGAAGAAAGCATTACAGAGTCTTGGATCCATTCCCTCGAACAAAATACTGGTAAGATTGGAAGTACTCTGAAATCCAAGTTGGAAGTACTCTGAAAGCACAAAATACTGATATGTGCTTAATGTATGTTTCTTCTCTTCATGCAGGCGGTTGAGGTCTTAGGGACACTCCTCAACAAGAAAACGATACTTTGATAGATGCGCAGAGTTTAATCATATTGGTCAAACTCAACGACTATGTCACTATGATTTGAAAATTGAAATATGGCAAACTGTTAGCATGCTTTATCTGCATTATGCCTTTTGAGTTTTGAATATACCTGTAGTATGATCGAAAGAAAATCTGAGTCCTGCTTGAAGTTGAATGTACTGCAATTGTCTAGCCAGTGCACTACAGTCTCACCAATTTGCAGAATTCAAATAATTTTATCCAATTTCAGAGTTGTTCTGATCTTTTGTGAAGCTTCACAGTCAAGATGGAAGACAGCCAACTCCATCTGCACTGGAAGAAATGGAGACCTATATATAGTACTATCCACAATGCAGTTATAATCCTTCAACTTTAACACCAAATCGTCCTTGTAAATATATAAGTTACAGAAAGAAAAGGATATCATTCCCAAATCATATGGTACATCCAGAAAGGGACAAACTTGTAACAACGTCGAAGCACAGTGGTGTTCTCCTGGTCAGTTGTTGACCAAAGAATTTATACTCAACAACCCTTAGATTTACATCCAATGGTGGAAAATAAAACACCTCAACTTAATAATAATTATCTCTGCCCTTGAATTTACATCTAAGGGTGATTGAGCATTATTTTTTTAGTCAATAACTGACCAGATGAACATTTTCGCGTCGAAGCATACCATTTACGAAATACATAATCAATTTCAACAAATAACAAAAGCCACAAACTGCCATCATGTCCTTTTCATGGTATAACAAAATGTAACCAGACAAAAAAAAAAAAAGGTAAAACAAAATGTAGTAATATCTCACGTAGCAAGGCACTGTTCGTTGGCATTCCAATCTTTATGATATCCTTCATCCATTTAACCAGGTTTTCTAGTTGCTCCAAGTCCAAAATTGCAGCTTCTAATGTATCAAAGCTCATTTAATCTAAAATTTCGCATCAGTTTTCATCCTCATTAAGGACCTGAAATTATAATCTCTGTCTAACCTGATTGTTGTTCTACCCATTTTATTTAATGCATCTTTACCATGTTACAATAAATTGTTGGAGCAACTGGTCTTCAAAAAAACCTAAGATTGCATCTGAGTGCAGCTCTAGAGCAATTCGGATATCAATCTTAAGCATACACTATTGGTTTTTTATTTTTTATTTTTTAAAAACCAAAATGGCCAAGGAAAGCAAACTTCATGAAAAATCACATTCAGAATGATTCCACTTGATCAGTTCTGATTTATTTCACTTTCCCTTAAATGTGGTAAACAGCAAAAATTGTAAAAAGAAGAGGCAAATGGTGAAATCTAAAAGAGGGAAGACTAGTTATAAACCTGTATCCCATTGTTACACGCTTGGAATTTTGTCAATTCGTATTCCTATCCCAAGATCACACCCATTTCATTAGAAGAGAAAAATCTAGAATCATAAAGAACACCACAACGAACAAAGAGGCAAACTTTTAACGTGGTTCACCCCAATTTGGCTACGACCACGGCAATAATCCAGTAATGTCAAAATAAAGTGTTCTTTGTTAAGTAATCTCGCACTTCCTCTCAACAGAGAACCCCAAATACACCCAAAAGCTCACAAAAACTTGATCTCTCATTTCTCTCCATGAAAATTTTCAACCAAAAGACTAACACACTAACACTCGAAGAACATGAGAAGTTTTTAGAATACCATAATTGTGAAACCACAACTGATGTCATACCTACCAAACATATAATTGCTCAAATCTCAGAAATATGGCTTGATACTTGAAGTAAGTGCCGAGAAGCTCACAATAAGCTCCACAACCATAATGAGTAACTCATAAACAAGCCCACGGTACCAAATTATCCAGGCCCTCCAAGACTTGTTTGTTGCTCCATTCATAAAGCTTTCATGGAAACACCATGAGAGCACAAAAATGCGAAATCTGACAGGAGGTCGTTCATACAGCTCGCAGATAATCAAAGGCTTGTTTCCTAGAAACCATGCATGCTTGACTAAAATCTAAACGGCTTATCCAAGATGCAGATGGAGTTTGTTCTCAATATAGGGCAAAGTTACCAGCCTTCGCAAGAGCACATTTGGGTGCTCCAATTCCTTGATACTGGGGACAAAATCTGGGTAAGAGAGGAGAGGAGTCAGAGTGGACATCAAAAAAAAAAAAGAAATTCACTGAACCTACTACTCTACTAGAAGAAACTGATAATAAAATTTATCCAAATAAACATAGAAGAAAGCATTAAATCAACATAAAAGAAATAGTTTGCAAATGAAGAACTTAACCAGATCCTGGGTTGTCTTAGTACATGAATGATATCATTATGTAAAGGTGAATTTTATATTGTACCACAAAGTGCTACCTGGAAGAAGATGATTGCAGAGATTGGCAATGCGGAGAATAGTTGAAATTAAAGAAAGTTAACGGATGTTACATTCTATTTTGCTAAGTTTTAGTACAAGGTGCTTAATACTTGAATCTATATGAAAAACTTGACTACTAATAAAGAGAAGAAAAAGACAAACCCATCAAAAGAGGGAAAATAAAAGGAATAAAACAGAACATGCGACAGCATAACCTTCAATGAAATGAATACATGCATGATATGGAGAGCCGAAGTACCTGAACTGAGTTCGCACCATGCTGGGTCCAGTTAAGTTGTTCTTCCATTTGAGTAGGATAGAGCCTGGTAAGAAGAGGTAGGGGTTTGAAAACGGGTGACTCAAATTAAAGAGGAACACCAGGAGGAAAGAAGAGGTAGGGGTTTGAAAAACTTACAATGATTTTAAATACTGGTTGCACATAGAACATGAATGGAAGTAATCATGTACAACTGAAATATCAAAGACTCAAAGCACATGTTTCCCCTGGAACTTGAACCCCATGAATATCCAACTGTGGTAGTTCAAGGACGTCTCTCATAGCGTCAATGCAGACCTGATTTCAAAAAGATGATTTGTCAGCACTGAGGAAAAGAAAAAAGAGAAGGATAGACAAGTTTAATTCTTTTTAATATTGCTTCAGACAGCTTTTCACAACAAAGAAGTTACACAATTGCTATATTGTATGGTCATGAAGGAAAGAATCCGTGGATAGTCCACAGTTGTGGAGGTTAAAGGGATCTCAAAAGTTTACAGTTGATTTTAAACGAAGATACAATTGGGACCCCTTAGCATAACTTCACATAGACGGTGAAAACCAAGAATTTCCAGATGCAGTAATTGGTGAGGTCCCTGCTAGATTCAGCATTAAGTAATTTTTCACATCATTGTTGGAGAGATCGCAATTGTCTAACAACCGCAAATCAATGAGGGTCTGAAGTTGTCTGGCTGATACTTCACTAACAATACTTGCCATTGAACATCACTCCCTCAACCCAAAATAAGAACAATAATGTTCATCCTTATCAACGTCTATTTTGGTTATACTAGAGGATGAACTTCCCCATCACAAAAACTAGTACTTATACAGGAAAAGAAATATTGGGACAGAAAACATGAGTATAACCGATAATTTAAATAACAACCTGAAAGTGATAGAGGGAACAAGAACAGACACACATTATACTCTACCTTTGGAATATAAGAAGTCACGCAGGCTGTCCTCAGTGCTTCTTTTGTTTGCATAGCTTCCACTTTAGGTGGATACTTGTCATTCTCATAGCTGATGCTGATTAAAATCTGACACCAAGAAAGTATAATAGGTTACAATGACAATACAAATAATGAATATTGAAGGAAAGTAATTAAGAAATCATCCTAGTAGGCTTGCATCGATAAATGCCAAGTGCATTAAGTGTCATAAACGAATGAGGAAAGAGTTCTGGGGAAACTTCTTTACCAGGTCACTGCACCACTGATTTGAGATAACTCAGGATGCAGCTAAAAGAGATCTAATCCTTGTAAATCAGCAGGCGATGATAAATGCAAATGGCAATCAGGCCCTTGAGTATTAATCAAACAGGGTATTGATATATTTTTATATCATTGCAAGTCTTCTTTAAAGAATGCAACATGACAAACAATCCAACACAGCATTTCTTCGAGAAGATGTTAAATTCTCAGCATTTCTTGGAGAAGATGTTAAATTCTCAGAACTTTCGTAGCTTCCCCAACCTGAGTTAAGAAAGATTAAAAATGAGACATAATAAGAAAGAAATTTGTAGAATAAAGAAAATAAACAGAAAACAGATTGATTTGGTCAAAACATTACACTCAAGTTCTGGGATGTGAGAAATCTTGGGCCATTCGGGGCCAGTCTCCTGGTGCATCTTTTCTTGAGCAGGGGGCAACTATAAATGGAGAGATTGTTCAATTTGGTGAGGCTTTTCATAGCATCTTGTGTAGGCAGAGACTTGAGGTTTCTACAGAACCAGATAGTCAGAGTCTCAAGAGATGTAAGATTTCCCAACCACTCAGGAAGAGCCTCTATTCCCCTAAAATAATCTATCCAGAGAGATTTTAAAGAAGTAGAGTGCTGAATTTGTTGGGGCAGAGACTTGAGCTTAGGCCAACCCCACAAATGTAACTCTTCAAGTTGTGAATCATGTGGTGGTGGAAGCTGAAAATCAGGGAAGCCCTGCATTTGTGCCCATAACATGCTATAGCAGTTACTATTTCACTCTTTAAAAAGTTTATATTGTTTAGTTATTGTACCTAGCTACCAATCCCATCATACATATATGCATGTATTATCTCATAATTTTCGGTAAATAATTATCTTGAGGGAGAAAAGGAACCCCTTTGATTTATTACTATTGTCTCTTCCTAAGGTTTCCACCACCTTGATAAGTAGTCAACAAGACTGGTGCACCAAATTTATTCATTCACCTGTGTGCATATACCAAGTATTCTACGGAAGGATATCGAACTTACCGACGAATAACCTGAGATGCAATAATCAGGATGCCTAAGCAATGCTAGTGTTGTCTCTGCAACCAAATGTAATAGAGTTGCATCAGAAAGCTTACAGGAAAATTTAAAAAAATTAAAAATTAATTTTTTTTTGCAATGGTTTGTATATAATAGCAGATGCAGCCTCAATAGCTACTAGCTCATACAATAATTTGTCCCCAATTTATAATAATCAGAAATCATTAAAAGTCTTAATCCAGCCCAAAGTGTGAATACTAAGATTAGCATCTCTGAGGAGCTCTTGAAAATAAAATGCCAAATAGGAAGGTCCCTGTGAAAGTGAATGGATATACAGTAATAATTATCTTGCTCCACAGAACACTACCATATCATACTCCAGCCAGTAAATGGTCATATCCAACTGTTCTTTCCAAACCTTTCATTCTTTCAAAGCAAAACACCTTCCCGTTATATTTTTTTGAATACTGAAATAACATTTCAAATGTATGACTGACGATTTGACAGCAATACACTACATTTTTCTCCACAAATATAATTATCAATAAATCCCTCAAAACCACAACTACAGCGAGTCTGATATCTGAATTAGTATTAAGGACTCAAATCTTTTAAATCACATTTCAACCATATTAAATGTGCATAACCTGACCCAAATAGGAAACCGAAAGTTCTTTTGAGGAAAAATAAACTACAACCGAACGAGAAGAGACTGAATGATAAAGCTCACCTGTCAGAACATAGCTCAATCCCTCGGGGGTAGAAGTATCTGCAGTATCGGCAATCCGATCAAGATCCCTCTGTAGTGTTCGCCCCAATCCCAACAACCCAACCTTACAAACACAACAACAACAAAAATGATGAAGCTATAGAGACCACCTTGTCCATCGAAATCCAACAAAACATTAAACTAAACTTCATCACCACCAAATCAACATTGGTGTCAAAGCCAGTATGATGCTAAATATCAGTGCATAGGTTACAAGCTTCACACAAATTCCTCCGAACCCGAAAATCTTAATGCATTCTAGCTAAGTACTCAAAGTCTCAAACACCATTGTAAGCATTCAATCACACATTTCGAAACTAAACACCTCCAATACTAAAGAATGTCAACTCAATCATACCTGCAACTTCAAAACAGTAGTTTTCTCAGTAGCAGTAAGCACACTCCCCTCAGACCGATCCGAAAGAAAACCCGAAACCAAAACAAACGCCGCAAAACCCGTCAAAATCAGAAAGAAACTCGACCCGGCTCCGACTCCGACCCCTACCGCCGGGCCCATATAAAACCCGCCTCCTCCGCCGCTAAACCCGAACGGCGAAGGCGCGTAGTACGGCGCAGAGTACGAGTAATCCGGCCTCGACGTCCTCGGCACCGAGTAACTCCTCGACGACGACGAAGAATTCGAGCGCGACGAGAAGGCCTTGCCCCCGACCCGACCGCCCGAGGCGGCCAAAGCCGAACTCGGGTCGGACATCAACACCAGGCCCAATAACACCGCCGCCATTGCGGGCTTCCTCAGCGCCTTGAGAGCCTTCAAGAGCTTATCTGCTAAAACCTCTATTGGGTTCGGTTTCACTGCCACGAGGTCTGGTTTGGATTCGGAGGAGGAGCATTTGAGCTTGAAAGATTGCGGGGTGTTGAGTTTGAGTATATTGGGGCGGAAAGGGGAGAAGAGAAGAGGGTGAGGGTGGTGGTGGGTTTGGTTCCATTTCAGGGGATTGGGTTGGAGCAAAGAAGCAGTTATTGCCATGGAGATTTGGGTTGTGTGATTGGAGGAGGGGTGGGAGGTGGGTTTGGGAAAAATCTAAGGGGAGGAGTTGTGGCTAGTGGCCATGCAGGTGTCGATTTCGATTCGATTCAATCTCAGCCTCATCTTCGTCTTCCCATGATCGCAGTCCATCTCACTGTGATTCGTGTATCTCATCATACATGAAGGTAAATATGGGGCACGTGACTTGCATGTGTAATGGGGAACAGTTATGGTATGTGTTAGCAAAGTTACTAGTTTAGCGAGCATTGTTCACCTAGTTCATGTGTAATTGATCTAGAAAATCATGCTCAGCCATTTTTGAATATAAATTTAATGATGGAAAAAATTGTTTTTAAGTTGAATTGTTTTATTTTCAATTGTTGCATATTTAGATTTACATCCGAGTATCTATGCAATACCAAATCATTATATTAATGAATTAAGAGAAACATGTTTCTGCCTCTCGAAAGAGAGTTCTCTCCTCCGCCTCATTTTGCTGGTGGAGGCAGTGTACTTCAGATCTGGAAGGACGGTTGTGCCTCCTTCTATGGTCCAAACTGTGGAGTGAAGACGGGCCTCTCCGTCGAAACCTACCTACTTTTCTCTCTCAAGCTTCTGATGGCTAGAGTGATGGTGATTTGGTGGTTGACCGGCTATACAGAGGTGGGCTCGTGGGTGAAGTGATAGGTGGCGCTTGGTGTCAGTAGCCGTCATGGGCTGTAACATCTGGGTCGCGTTGGAGACCTGACAGATCGGATCGGGTATGGAATTTGAATTGTAGGAGGCTGGGTTCTCCATGTGACGGTGGTGCTCTCGGGCATGACTGGGATTGGTTGTTTCTATTGGAAGATAAAGGGAATTGTGGTACTCTCGATTCTCCTTCCCCTGCAGAGGTGGATGCCGGGCTGATTTTGGGTATCGACTATGGTGGTGGGGTTTGTTATCTTCTGCTGGAATGGGATCCATTTATGTTTGGATTTCTTGCTGGTATGGGTGATTGGGTGGTATCCAGGATGGTGCCATCAAAGGTGGTGGTAGCGCAAGCGTCGAACTCCAGCGAGTAATGTATGGCGGCGGTGGCTTGATTGCAGTCTCACCTAGGGTTTGCCCTAAGTGTTTTGGTTGGGCCTTGTATTGGGCTGCTAGGGTTTTGTTTTGGGCCCATTGTATTGTTTAAATTTTTGTTAAGTTGCAAAAACCAGTTGCTTTGAGGATCATTTTACTCTATTAGCTTCGGAGTTTCTAGGTTTTTGTTTGGAATAATGGTGCATGGACTTTCTAAAAGGTGGGTGTATGAGGGGTTTTCTGGGTCTTATTCTTGTTTAGAGTAGGTTTTAGGGTTCTCTAAGGAACGATTCTTTCTGTCGACCCCATAGGGGTATTTCGTTTTTGTACTGCTTGCTGAATTTTATATAATAAGCTGACCTATTTTCTTCAAAAAAAAGATTTACATCCTAGTCTAATTGAGCATATTTTATTTAGTCGGTTAGGTGAACACTACTATTAGTTAAGTTTTTTTTTTTTTTGTCTGACACTGCTAGTTAAGTTTGAATGAGAAGAATGTTTCTATACTTTTTAACATTTTTTGTAAAATTTGAAAAGTTTTATTTTTTTACAAAGAATTATCAAAGCTTTAAACTATAGAAAACGTTTTAAATTAATAAAAAATAACATAGTTTTATGTTAAAAACTAGGACTGCTCATTGAGAAATTTCCATCATCCAATGGCGATACGCGTCAGCGTGGCCTCTGCCTCGTCATTGTTATATTGCTGTCGGACTGGTGATGTTGATCTAGGGTCCTCCGACTTATGAGATTTGCAGTACTCGAGGTTTGACTATAGGATTTGTTTTGGTTATGTTTCAAAGTATCTCTGTGGCCTGTGCAGTCGTGGGAACAGTTTCAAAGAACGACATGGGTTGGGGTCTGGTTCCAGGTGGTGGCGGCGATTCGCTTCTGATCTGCATCGAGTCTGATGGTGCCTTTTGATTTATCTAATGTCCTCGAAGTGATGGTGGCACGGCAGTGGTGGTGTTCTTTGAAGTGGGGCGGCAGCAATTTCGATCGCAACATGTCGTGGCGGCAGTGGTTGTCTGCGGTGTGCGACCTCTAGTTGCTGATACTTCAACTATAAATTTCCAACTTTTACTCATATCTGGAGAGAATCAAATTTTTGTAGTAGCAGTCGCGGAGCTAGAATTTTGAAATGGGGTGGACTAACTAAAATATTTCAATAACATATGGGTTGAGTTTTAAAATTTGAGTTTTGATATTTAATTCTTTAAATTAAAACTAAGCTATAAGTTGATGTTTTTTTTCTTCAAAATTTAGGATGGGCTATAGCCCAACACAGCCCCCTTGTAGCATGTATCATTGCAGATCTCGGACCCATTGGCCATTACCACGTCTGCTGCGTAGTCCAGAAGACTTCCTTCTCAAGCTCAGAATGTGATGTACTTCGATATGGCAGAAATTGGGTTTTTAAGTGGAGCTACTTTGTAACCTTGTATTTTCTTTTCTCGTCGGGAAAAAAACAAAAACAAAGGTGGTGCGCGACCTTGTGATCGACTTAGTTTTAGTTGGGATCATTGATCATTGTTTTGTTATTCAACTACGTTTAGCTATGATCGATGGTAGTGAAATTTACCATGCATAACGCATTTACATCTTATTTATCATTACCTTACCAAAAAGAGAATATCGTCCCTCTCAATTACAATTTTTTCTCCCACAGATCTATCAGATTTTACTGCTTCCAGGCTTGCTTCAAGTTGTATTTGTTCCCTAATTGAGTAATAAGTTAATTTGGTCCCTCGCGTGAATTAGAAGTCTTCCGTCACTCAATAATTTCTCCACTACCCCCATCATTCATAAATGGGGGATGGTAATTAGTATGAATGATGGATAGTAATTAGTAAGCAAATGCATTGAAATGTTTACCTCTTCCAAATGCAATCATTCAATCAATTTGCTTCACAATTTTGGAAAGAAAGGACAACTCAGCAGTCCTCCAATTCGATTCTATTCCAGCATTCCTCCTCTCTTATTGATACGAAGGGCATCAAAACTGGGTCCCTAAATTTAATTTGATCTACCAGCCATCAATATATAGATCACATCATCTCCCTTGCAGGCCACAAGAAAACAAGAATGTAGGATGTTGGAGTTGAGAGAGTATCCAAAGCCATGTATGTACCAATGAAGTAACTTCGAATTTGCACGAAACGTTTTGCTCGAAAAAATTGTACATATTGGAAAGTGATTGCTTGATGGCAATTAATTTTGTAAATGATAATAATGAATGTCGGGCATTGGGGGTGGCTTGGTTGAGGAGGTGAAAAGGCTGGTTCATGTAGCGACTAGCGATAGGGGTGCAAGTTCTATTCCAACATGGGCCGAACAATATTGGGGCACACAATGTACACAATATAGCTCAATCAGTTGAGCAACTTCAACAGCTTCGCTATAATTTTTGTATTATAGAGAAGCAAAAGTCAAACCTTTAGCCTATTTTTCTTGTCCAACTCCAACAGATTCTCTAGTTTACAGTAATCTATAAAATCTCCATATTCTTCTTTAAAATTTTGGAGTTTGCTATAAATATAGGGAATTTGGTTTTCTCTCTCCTCACTTTCCCTAAAATAGAGATAGTTATAGGGAATCTATTGGAGCAAAAGAGGCTTATTTTTCCCTAAAGTAGAGAAAAATCAAAATATAGGGAATCTGTTGGAGTTGCTCTAAATGGTGAAGTTTGTTTTCATTGTTTGAAAGAAGGCTCTCCATGATTTATAGAGTTACTTATGTATGATTTTCATGTAGTTTGATGTATTTTGGGATGTGTAGTACTCTTCTCTTGTTTTTCCCACTTGGTTTACCAAGGAAAGGTCTAATGAGCCCACTATATATACACACATAGTTTTTTGTATGTTTGTGTTATTCTAAAAATAATTGATAATGTTATGCTTTGGTAAATAAAAATAAAATAAAACAAGACACATTTGATTTGTTTTGTAGTTGTTTTATATTCATAATTTCATTTATGAATTCAAAAAGGCTTCTTGTCCTCTCAAAAGCAATCCCAAATAAGCCCTAAATATAATTACCAATTGGGACTTAGAAAGCCTTGCTATAGGTGAGAACAGGGTTTAAAACTTTGACTGCGATGAAATTTTTCTACTATGTATTTCGAGTGTCGATTGAAATTTTGGTAACAATGGTACAAAGTACTAATTCAAAGATATTCATTTTTTATTTTAGTCAAATATCAACAATATAATAGTGTCAAGGAGATTTAAACTTTTGAGAGATAAAATAGGGTTTTTTACTTCAAAAAAGTGATCAAAAAAGTGAGGGCAAAACAGACTTTTTATCCCAATTCCCCTTAAAATCAATCAAAAACTCAATTCCCTCCAAAGTTCGGAAGACATGAGATTCGAACCCCTAACCTCTATTACAACAACTCAACTCCGCACCACTGGGGCACGAACTGTCCTCAATATAATGCTTCCAAACTTTATATTTATAGTCTTTTTAAGAGATACCGAATAATTATATGAAACTAGTTTTCTGCTCACATGCTCTGCATGTGTAAAATTTTTATAATTATTATATTAAAAAAAAATTATTTGAGAAAAAAGAAAGTGGGAAGTTATCTGAATTGTGGGTGGTTATTGTAGACATGGGTAGTTAACTATTTGAAAATTATTTATTTTATCATTTTTAATTTTGCTATTTACCATACTACCACTCAATTATTAAAAATTATTTGAAATTAATATAAGGTATAAGGGTTTTATTGTCTTTTCACACCCACTTTGGCTAACAAAGCCTCTTCTAGTATAGATATATAAACCTTGGAAGACTCATTCGAACCCCAACCTCTCTCACAACTCCTCAACTCCCCACCACTGGAGCTCGAACTCTCCTCGATATAATACCTCCAAACTTTGTATATATACTCTTTTTAGGGGATACTGAATAATTAAAAAAATATATATAAAACCTTCCAACACATGAGATTCGAACACCCAACCTCTTTCACAACAGCTCTACTCCCCACCACTGGAGCACGAGCTGCCGATGTCATACCCTCTACAAACTTTATATTTATACTATTCTTAGGTGATAGATTAAACACAAAACAGAATCTTCTCTCTGTCTCTGTCCTGGTCTTCGACCTTTCTTCTTCTTCTTCTGCGTTTAGTTCTGCAATTCTGCTTCATCTTTTTTTCTTTTTTCTTCATCCCCAATCCCCATCAAATCAACATCAGATCTTCTAATTACAACATATTCCATCATCAAATGGATCGGTTTAGTACTGAATCCACCCCTACCTCCAAACTAACCACACTGAGAGAAAATCTCAGACCTAAATCAGTCCCAAAATATTGCTCCCAAACCAAAAAGGTCGACAAAAGCGAATCAGCGGTTTGGCACTAGGCGGTCTGTCTAGTCGGGTTTCTGTCTCTCTCTCATATTAGCGGGAGGAAGAGATTGAGGTGATATGGAAATCAGAGAGAGATTGATGGATTAAGGAAACAGATCAATTGTAAGATTGAGAGAGAGAGAGAGAGGATTTGTGATTTGAAAATCTGAAATTGATCGAGAGTCAAGACTTCGATCTGGGTAGTGGATTTTGGCAACTCGATCTGGGTATAATCCGATGTTGTTCAACGATAACTGGCCTGGAACTCAATCTAGGTATTTTCCATAGAAAGTCTTAGTCAGACCAATCAAAACAAATTGAGGGCAAATAAGCCATTTTGCTCTGTTTTATGGACATACGTGCGCCTCACGTGATAAAATTAACGGACCCGTAACGGAATTCTGACGTAGGTATTCCATTGACAATAAAATTAGAGTCCAGGTATCACTTTGATAACTTTGAAAGTTCAGGTATCATTTCAAAAGTCCTCGAAGAGTTCAAACACTGTTGAAGTAAAAAACCCGATAAAATAATCGAATTGAGGCCACGCCATGAGTGAATCATGTGAACATTTTTAGATAGGTTAATTTAATTTTGTACACAATGCCCCCTTTTCCAACCCTCTCAAACAAACTTCTCCTACTAAACAAAATTTTACCACAAAGGGTGTGCAAATAGGAAATGGGTTGAAAAAGAAAAGAGAAATGGTCTATAAAAAAATAAAAAAATAAAATTCACATAGGGCATTGATAATATTCCCAATCAGTGGAGCCCCAACACTGTAAACTGCAGTGTCCCATCGTCTAATGTTCCCAAAGTGGTGGGGGTCTAGGGTTTCCATTTTAGGAAAGCTTTGATGGCTGTGCTTGTGCTCTTCAATGCACATTACCCTTTCCTGCTATGCCCCCATCAACTGAGTTTTCAAGTCATCTGAGTCTCATGTCTTTACTTATTTGTAGTGAACTAGTGATCAATAAGCAACAAAGAGTACTAATTTCTCTAGAATTGTATTCTTCTTTCATTGTTGTTCAAAGAAACTCAAATTTACTTGGTTTTATTTTTTGGGTGGTGGTTGTGGGGAATAATGTGGCACCATTTCTTTTGTGGTCCATTCTTCCAACCAAACAGCTGTTTGTTAGCCTGTGAAACCATTAGTAGCATTATATATAAAACTAGTACTGGTACAACAACTTCAAGGAGCAAAGGAAAAAAAATTTAAGCTTAGACACCTTAAATCTATAGGTTACCAGTCCTTTGAGTAAACTGTAGTTTTGATTAAAAAAGGGAAAGATATTATACCATTATAATTGGACCGTGATGTCCACGCGCCAGTTTTAAGCTCTTTTTGGCTGCATCAGGACCGCCACCCCAAAATTGCTTGTCCCTAAATAGCTCGCTCACTCCGTTCCATCCTTCATTTTTCACTCTCTCTCTTCAAACCCTAGCTTTCGATCACCTTCGCAATCCTCCTTAAGTTTTAGTCTCCGAGTCTCAGAGCTTCCATTTACTCTGTTCGTCTTCCTCTCTCTGTGTTCAAATTTCAGTGAGCAAGCAATGGCGAACGACTTTCAAGATCGCCAGAATTTGAAGCTCGGGGGCGACAAGCCGACAACATTCACGGCATCATCTACCTCGAGCCAGTAATATTTGGAAATTAAATATGCTCAAAATGTTGTTTTTGTGGTGATTTGAGTTCTTTAGTTTTGACTGAGGGTGTGAGAAAGCAAGGAAGAAGTCTTTGGAGGATTTCTAGTCAAAGTAGACAGAGCATTGAAATTGTTTGCTGATAAACTAATTATGGGAAGTGACCGAGTCTGTCATAGCAGATTTGGAACAAAGTATCTATTACTTGACTTTTGATTTGCAAAACCAGTATCTTTTTACTAAATTTGTCTTCGAAAGAAATTGTTATGTTTGAATAGTTTTGAAAAGATAGGATTGAGATAAACAGCTAAATGATTTGGTAAGGTGTATCATTTGAATTTTCAAGTTTAAGTATCTAAATCTGGATTGCTTTCCTGCATATAAGGCCCAGTATATTAAATAGAGCATTGCCTTCAAATTAAGAAAATAAATTAACAGTTCTCTTTTGTTCACGGAAACTATATATGTTTCGGTAGCTTATATCTTTCTTTCATTTGTTGCAGCTCACCTTGAATTTTATTGACACTGAACAGTCTCAGAGGCAAGTTTTAATCAAAATCTATTTTATGCAATGTTTGTTTTCTCATCAAGTAAATTTTAGTATTTGTGTTTGAAAGCTTTTGTTCTCTACTTTAGGAATGGAAGGTGTGGGAAAGATAACCGCAGGGGTCTTTGGGGAATAGTTTTGCAATTAGAGAGTTTGTGAAGAATTACTTTATTTCCTGCTCTGGTTGCAAGATGCTCGCGAGTCGCGACCTACATCAAAGACTCGGACAAGAAAAACCGTCTTTTCCGAGCCATAGAAACCATCCCATGCATGATCAAGAAGGCTTCGGTAATGAGCAGCATTACTGGAAGTGGTGGGGACTCTGCGTTCAAGGTGGACGAGGATTTATGAGGGTCGGTCCAATAATGCCCTATAATGACCATTATCACTGTTAGAACCAATCAGTATATACAAACAATAACAGTATATATAATCTAATATAGAACACAAATTGAATATATAATAACAAGTAATCAATTGAAATCAAATAACTTTAATTCGAAATTGAATTCATTAACTTGATCAGATAGAGGCCTGCAGTGCAGTGACCTAAGACAGAAATTCGCCCCTACTTGTGCTGTAGTTTCAGACGTCTATCTAGAGGATACAACTATCTGGTACAAGTTCTTGCACAAGAACTTGAACCTGACGAATTCTATTTTATGTTTCTCAGAATAACTTTTGGAGGAGGAAGAAGAAGATTGATCGATTCATCGATTGATTGATCAATGACGACCGAAGGTTGTCCTTATATAGAACCCAAGACCAGGAGTTACGTCGGTTGCGTCGGCAGTTGTTTGACGTTGTTTGATTCCATCCGTTGCAATTGTTCGATTATATCCGAAATTGAACAGTAAAGCAAAAAAGAATATCATATTTAGTCAAACCGAGCCTAAGAGCCCCAAGGCCCAAGGCCCATCTTTGACTTATATATATATATATATATATATATATATATATATATATTCATCTTCCTATGGGAAGCCCAATAGGAAAATCCACTGAAGCCCACATCTTGTACTTGTTGCCCATTTAATTCTTTACATGGGTGTTTCCTTAAAAAGGGAATGATCCTTCAAAATTTCTTCCATGTGAGACTAGAGTCCCACAAGTTCCAACAATACCCCACATTTTCTATTCAAACCCTAACAATACCCCACATTTGAATAGAAAATAAGAGATCGAATTAGGAACTCATCATTATTCCAGAGGACTTAGATAAGATATGCATCGGTAAAGGTGTCTTTTGGACTTGAACCTTTCGTAGTGAAGGCTTATCGGATTTACTTTGTGAAGTAGTGAACTCAAGTCTTGAACTATTCAC
>BDJD01001842.1:23428-38112 GCA_002564525.1 Rosa multiflora | reverse complement strand
CTATGGTTTCTCTCTCTTCCATTCTCTCTCTCTCTCTCTCTCTAAGTAACAAAGGTGAGGGTAAAATGGTATTAAAAAAAATAATAAAAACAAAAAAAAAAATCTTAATGGGGTATTAGGGAAGACCTCCTTAGAGTGTTTTGGGTAAAAGGGAATTAAAAAAACTTAGTGGGGTAAGTGGGAAAAAAATCTCTAAAAATGGTGTAAATGGACAAAAACCCTAAAAAAAAATCATCATTCAAGGAATTTAATATCAAGAGTAGAATAGGATGACAAAATATATAATCAATACTCTCAGCTCAATCAACGCGCAAAAAAAAGGAAAGTAATCCTCCTATGTGGCAGGCGAGTCACTGGATCACAATTTAACAAAAAAATACGTGCGGATTACATCTAATGTAGGATATTAATTTTGGACTTGGGAATGAATTAACTCTTAAAAAAAAAAATTATTGCTGTTGTGTTGTGAAAATAATTAGATGTGAATTAAAATAGTTTCATGTTAAGTTTTTTAGTATGTTTGGAGTCGGGGCCTAGTTTGGCTTCAACAGTGCGTCAGTATAGATGTCCATTTTGACGTCTAAAGTGGGAAAAGTTTTGGTTGAAGCTTTTATCTCCTATTCTCATTGTAATCTTCGTTTTTATTAATGAAGTTCTTATTTTATAAAAAAAAATGAAACTTGTTTGCTATACAGTACTTTTAAAAGTACAATCATTACATCAAATAACTTCACAGCGTATTGTGATTCACAACAACTTTTAAAAATAATATTTGGTTTGCTTCTAAAATTTGCTGCCAGTGACCTATGATTTTTAAATAAAGCTGTTTTTATTTATTTACCAAACACAATAAAATCTAAAAATTTAAACAAAAGCTGATTTTTTTTTTTAAAGTAAAGCAATTCCAAACAGGTCCTCTGTAATACGGAGTCCATAAAATTTTCGTTCCACGTTGATGAGACGTTCAACTATTCAACATAAGTGTACATTTGGTATTCCGCCATACAACTAGGCCTGTAAATGGACCGGGTTCCGATCGGATCGACCTAAATCCAAATCCGTTTACTAAAAAAAAAATTCGATCCAAACCCGCTCCGTTAACCCGGCGGATCATTGATACCTCGATCCAAATCCGTATCCGTCGGATTAACGGATACCCGATCCGCTAATCCGATCCGTTTATAATTTCAAATATTTTTAAATTTTAAATAGTAATATTAAATTTATATCATAATATCTCATAAGATATTAATAAAATATTAAAATAACATGATCTACATGAAGAGTATCACCAAAAATAAAATTACGAAGACTGCCTCTTAGATTTATGCAAAAAAGTAATATTAGAAATCTTTAATATTTTATATTTTTTAAAAATAATAATATATTAATAAAAAATAATATTTTTTTATTACTAAAACGGGTCGGATCATTAACGGATCGGATCGAACTAAATCCAAATCCGATCCGTTTATTAAACGGGTTAACGGATTCGGATCATTAACGGATCAAAATGTTCGATCCAAACCCGTTTAATAGCTATGGATTTGGAGCGGATCCGGATCAAAATCTGGTCCATTTACAGGTCTACATACAACGATTAAAATATTACGAGTGTATATAAAAGATTTCTTTTTTGCCTTCTCATTTACCAGTCGCATCATCCCCGAGAGACGACGTTTTGCTCGGAGCGGAATTAGAAATCCAGAATGTGGGTCCCCACGATGGAAATAAATGGTCCGCCCCAAGAGTTTTTATCGTCGTATCTATCTATACTATTAAGAGAACCCACTTTGTTAGTTAAAGTGAACGTGAAAAGACACAAAAACCCTCATACCATATATTATTTTTAAATAATTTCTAATATTTGAAGGGTATGATAGTAAATAATAAAAAACTGATTATTAGTTTTTAAAAGAAAAAAATAGATTCCCACTAACCCATTTTGTACGTAAATAACTTCCCACTACCCTATTATGCAGATAACTTCTCATATTTATCTAACTTCAATAATTATCAAGACATAAATATTACAAAAAGAAAATTTAAAAAGAAAAATCTGTTTTACATATGCATAGCATATGTGGGCAAGACTAGTATAACAAGACTACAAGAGCATATGAAATGTACAAATACATAAGACAATGCTTAGCGCGTAACTTTTGGACAGATTCGATGGTTTAAAAGCTTAATTAGATTAGATTTGGAATAATCCTGATTTCCAATATAAAAGCCTTGAATTTAAAACCCTAAAGCAAACTCCACCTTCTTTCCAATTCAAAAATCCCCAAATTCCCACCATGGCGTTGAGAAATCCGGCCACCGTCGCCGCTTTATTGCTTGCTCTTCTATTCATTTCCGACCCCAATTTCGCCTCCGCCGCTACGGGTGGGCGGTCCGGCGGAAGCCTGTTCCCCTCCGGCGGAGATTCTTCTTCATCTTCATCTTCGTCTTCGTCTTCGTCTTCGTCTTCATCTTCATCGTGGTCGGGGTCTTCGGGTTCATCGGACTCCTGGTCGTGGCACCACTCGCCGTCGTCGTCGTCGTCTTCCTCGTCGGACGGTGGACTCTACGTCTTCTTGGTTTTAATGGCGGTTGTGGTTGGTGTAGCGGTCATCTGCCGCTGTGCTGGTGTTGGGATCTTTGCCTTAGCGGTCAAGCTTCAGGTATATTGTTTGATCTTTGCCTTCTCTGTTTATATATCAATTGAATAGTGTTAAATTTTGATGGGTTTTCTCTGTTTATAGAAATGTAGAAAAGAAATTTTGACATGGATTCTTTAATTTGCTTACTAGAATTCACCAATCTATTAATTAGATTTGGATTTGTGGATCAGTCTGCTTATTGGAAGTTGTTCTGTTTCAAGAATTCGGTAGGGTAGGCAACTGATGTAACACTAAAAAAGAAATGTATCGAATCAAAGAAGTCTGGGATTTGGAGAGTCTGTTTAGAATTGTTGATCAAGAAGTTTAACACCATTGAGGATTAATTGAGTTTTTGTGCAAGAGTGTTTTGGAATCGGACGAAAGCATGTGAAGCTACTAGAAAGGCTTTAATGTTGAAAGAAAAAATTTAGGGAATCATGTGTATTAGAGTTTGACATTTTAAGCTGTAATAAGACAAGCGTAACTTCTAGAAAAGGGTGGATGTGTTGATGTTGTTAATTGAACAGTGATGCACTGTAAAGACTCTTCTGTTGTTATTCTGGATATTTGAATGGAGAACTTGCTCTGTTTTTATAATCTATTATTCTTCTGTAAGGTTGGTCTGGTGGGCAAGGCGCGATCACTTCAAAAGGATCTTAATCGACTTACTGAAACTACAGATATGTCTACGTCAACGGGTTTGAGCCATCTTTTGACAGGTGAGTTACCTTATTGATCAGTTATTCACTGCTCATTTGATTTTTATTAGTTAGCCATTAAATCTAGAATACTAGTTTTTTTTTTTTTGGCCTTTTCTTCTTTTGTATTTGGTTAGGGGTCAGTTTATATACCAACTTGATTAAAAACTTGAAATGTTACATAAAATATTGGAGTACTGAATGTTGATTTCAAATGGAGATTTACAGCTAGTTATTGTAGTTAATCAGGCGATTTATCTGAAGATCTGTTGATGGTGAAATTTGTGGCTTCACTATGTCCAATTCCAATGCTGTGGAACATTTATGTGAAAGAGACTATTCCCTATCTTTAACAGTTGTTTAACTTTTAGAGACTGATGAAAGAATGAAAAGGTTTCAAAGAAGACATTAACTGGGTTATTGGCTTTCCAACACATTGAGATGCACAGTTTGCACTGAGCTTTTTGGATTAGTTTTCTGCAGGAGTACCTTACCCGATATTTTGAGCTAGCTACGGTCTTGTTACTTTTATTTTTCTTCTTTCTTATCCAAATTTTGTACACCTTTGGTTTCAGGGGCATCAACATCTTTGCTTCGCAATCTTGATTATTGCATCTCAAGTTATTCATCTGTAAGTTCTATTTATCTGTGCGAGCTAATGTTGATATTATAAAACAGAAAACATTACTAGATTCATATTGGGGCTAATGTTGATATGGAGAGCGACCAAAAGAGAGAACACTACTAGAATTAGATATTAGAAATATTGAGGAAATCAATTATAACTTCTTAAATGCTGATAGGTTACTCGAAAGTCCGAGACAGAAGATGCAGAGCAATGCTTCAAACAACTCTCTATGGAAGAAGCAGCTAAATTTGATGAAGTGACACTCACCAATGTGAACAACTTTATAGTGCGTTCAACAAGCCAGTCACCAAATGAAGGCCACAAAGAATATATAGTGGTAAGGTTTAGATGAAATGGCAACCTTTCTAATTCTGGTATAGATGTTTTCATGTATACCGAAGGACGTGTTTTGATTTGAGTTAGCTACTTCTAGGATTGTTTTAGCATATAGGAATGCAAGCTCTTAGTTCTTTTATTAAAATTGAATTATTATCAGGTTACAATTTTGGTGGCTACTCGAGGAGGACCAAAGTTCCCCAGCATCAATGGCCCTGGTGACTTGAAGAGAGTATTACAGAGTCTTGGATCCATTCCCTCGAACCAAATACTGGTAAGAATGGAATTACTCTGAAAACTAAGTTGTAAGTTTCTCCTTTGGATATGTGCTTAATGAATGTTTCTTTTCTTCATGCAGGCGGTTGAGGTCTTGTGGACTCCTCAACAAGAAAATGATACTTTGACTGAGAAGGAACTACTTAAAGATTACCCGCAGTTGAGGGGCTTTTATGATGGACTTGAAGAAGGGCCATATGATGATTCCCACCCGTTCTTAGGGGTTACTGTAGTCAAGAGCTAGTGATAATATTTGGTCAAATTTTTGGCATGGTAACTCTTTCATACTGTATATACCATCAAAATGATATCAGGTTCATTGTATGACATGATACAAATTTGCTAGGGTTTACTAGTTAATTTCAAGTTTCGTTTGAAGGGTCTGCAATCTACAATTTTGAACTGCAGATTGTGCGCTCCCTAACGGAAAAGTAGCTTTCAGTATTTGGAAAACATTACATTAATAAGATAGCCAAACAGTGTGTGGAACTCCAGATTCCAGGTGAATTTTGTGGCATCGATCACCTGGAATTGAACATTCAGCCAACATTTCTTAGGATTCTTACAAGTCATCATCTAGTTTGATCATTCTAAATGACATTGATAGATGCATAGAGTATAATCATATTGGTCAAACTCAAACGACTATGTCACTATGATTTGAAATAGACAACAGTTATGGCAAACTGTTAGCACACTTATAAACACTTACTTCTGCATTATGCCTTTTGAGTTTTGAATATACCTGTAGATATATTCTTTATCTCCCTAGCGTATGATCGAAAGAAAACCCGAGTCCTGCTTGAATGTACTGCAGTTGTCCAGCCAGTGCACTACAGTCTCACCACTTTGCAGAATTCAAATAATTTCATCCTTTGCAGAATTCTGGATAAAAATTTCAGTGTTGTTCTGATCTTTTGTGAAGCTTCACAGTCAAGATGGAAGACAGCCAACTCCATCTGCACAGGAAGAAATGGAGACCTATATATAGTACTATCCACAATGCAGTTATAATCCTTCAACTTTAACACCAAATCGTCTTTGTATAAGTTACAAAAAGAAAAGGATATCATTCCCAAATCATATGGTGCATCCAGAAAGGGACAAACTTGTAACAACGTTGAAGCATACCATTTACGAAATACATATTCTATTTCAACAAATAACAAAAGCCACAAACTGCCATCATGCCTTTTTCATGGTATAACAAAATGTAACCAGACAAAAAAAAATAATGGTAAAACAAAATGTAGTAATATCTCATGTAGCAAGGTCGTTGGCATTCCAATCTTTATGATATCCTTCATCCATTTAACCAGGTTTTCTAGTTGCTCCAAGTCCAAAATTGCAGCTTCTAATGTATCAGAGCTCATTTAATCTAAAATTTTGCATCAGTTTTCATCCTCAATGAGGACCTAAAATTATAATCTGTCTAACCTGATTGTTGTTCTACCCTTTTTATTTAATGTATCTTTACCATGTTACAATAAATTGTTGGAGCCCCTTTAAAAAAAAAAAAATTGTTGGAGCAACTGGTCTTCAAAAAAACCTAAGATTGCATCTTAGTGCAGCTCTAGAGCAATTCGGATATCAATCTTAAGCTTACACTATTGGTTTTTTATTTTTTAAAAACCAAAATGGTCAAGGAAAGCAAACTTCATGAAAAATCACATTCAGAATGATTCCACTTGATCAGTTCTGATTTATTTCACTGTCCCTTAAATGTGGTAAACAGCAAAAATTGTTAAAAGAAGAGGCAAATGGTGAAATCTAAAAGAGGGAAGACTATTTATATACCTGTATCCCTTTGCTACACGCTTGGAATTTTGTCAATTCGTATTCCTATCCCAAGATCACACCCATTTCATTAGAAGAAAAAAATCTAGAATCATAAAGAACACCACAGCGAACAAAGAGGCAAACTTTTAACGTGGTTCACCCCAATTTGGGCTACGTCCACGGCAATAATCCAGTAATGTCAAAAATAAAGTGTTCTTTGTCAAGTAATCTCGCACTTGCTCTCAGCCCTTCTCAACAGAGAACCCCTATACACCCAAAAGCTCACAAAAACTTGATCTCTCATTTCTCTCCATGAAAATATTCAACCAAGAGACTAACACACTTAACACTTGAAGAACATGCGAAGTTTTTAGAATACTACGATCTTAAAACCACAACTGTGGTCATAGCTACCAAGCATATAATTGCTCAAATCTCAGAAATACGGCTTGATACTTGAAAGTATAAGAAGTGCCGAGAAGCTCACAATTAGCTCCACAACCATATATGAGTAACTCATAAACAAGCCCACGGTACCAATTTATCCAGGCCCTCCAAGACTTGTTTGTTGCTCCATTCATAAAGCTGTCATGGAAACACCATGACAGCACAAAAATGCGAAATCTGACAGGAGGTTGTTCATACAGCTCGCAGATAATCGAAGACTTGTTTCCTAGAAACCATGCATGCTTGACTAAATGGCTTATCCAAAGATGCAGATGGAGTTTGTTCTCAATATAGGGCAAAGTTACCAGCCTTCGCAAGAGCACATTTGAGTGCTCCAATTACTTGATACTGGGGACAAAATCTGGGTAAGAGAGGAGAGGAGTCAGAGTGGACAACAACAACAAAAAAAATGTAATTCACCAAACCTACTACTCTACTAGAAGAAACTGATAATAAAATTTATCCAAATAAACATAGAAGAAAGCATTAAATCAACATAAAAGAAATTGTTTGCAAATGAAGAACTTAACCAGATCCTGGGTTTTGTCTTGGTACATGAATGAGATCATTATGTAAAGGTGAATTTATATTGTACCACAAAGTGCTACTTGGAAGAAGATGATTGCAGAGATTGGCAATGCAGGAGAATAGTTGAAACTAAAGAAAGTTAACTGATGTTACAGTCTATTTTGCTAAGTTTTAGTACAGGGTGCTTAATACTTGAATCTATATGAAATACTTTACTAATAAAGAGAAGAAAAAGACAAACCCATCAAAAGAGGGAAAATAAAAGGAATATAACAGAACATTCCAGCATAACCTTCAATGAAATGAATACATGCATGAGATGGAGAACTGAAGTACCTGAACTGAGTTCGCACCATGCTGGGTCCAGTTAAGTTGTTCTTCCATTTGAGTAGGATAGAGCCTGGTAAGAAATTACAAATTACGCGGAAACAACTATAAAGCCGGCCCTTGGAAAAACTGTAGTAAGTAAATAGCCTATAGAGCAGAGACCAGAGCAGAGTACAATGCATTTCAAAATGGGTGAATCAAATTAAAGAGGAACACCAGGAGGAAAGAAGAGGTACGGGTTTGAAAACTTACAATGATTTAGAAATCTGGTTGCACGTAGAACATGAATGGAAGTCATCGTGCACAACTGAAATACCAAATACTCAAAGCACATGTTTCCCCTGGAACTTGAACCCCATGAATACCACAGTTGGATAGTTCAGGGAGGTCTCTCATAGCTTCAATGCAGACCTGATTTCAAAAAGATGACTTGTCAGTACTGAGGAAAAGAAAAAAGAGAAGGATAGACAAGTTTAATTCTTTTCAATATTGCTTCAGACAGCTTTCCACAAAAAAGAAGTCACACAGTTGCTCCATTGTATGGTCATGAAGAAAAGAATCCGTGGATAGTCTACAGTTGTGGAGGTAAAAGGGATCTCAAAAGTTTACAGTTGATTTTAAATGAAGATCTGAGCATCTAGGACATGAATGTAACTTTGGCATCTATCCAGATTATTCAAGAACAAGTAATCTAACAATTGGGACCCCTAAGCATAACTTCACATAGATGGTGAAAACCATGAATTTCAGATGCAGTAATTTGGTGAGGTCCCTGCTAGATTCGGCGGTGAGTAGTTTTTCACATCCTTGTTGGAGGGATCACGATTGTCTGACAACCACAAATGAATGATGGTCTAAAGTCTTCTGGCAGATACTTTACTTACAATAATTTCCATTCAACATCTCTCCCTCAACCCAAAATAAGAACAATAATGTTCATCCTTATCAACGTCTATTTTGGTTATACTAGAGGATGAACTTCCCCATCACAAAAACTAGTACTTATACAGGAAAAGAAATATTGGGACAGAAAACATGAGTATAACCGATAATTTAAATAACAACCTGAAAGTGATAGAGGGAACAAGAACAGACACACATTATACTCTACCTTTGGAATATAAGAAGTCACGCAGGCTGTCCTCAGTGCTTCTTTTGTTTGCATAGCTTCCACTTTAGGTGGATACTTGCCATTCTCATAGTTGATGCTGATTAAAATCTGACACCAAGAAAGTATAATAGGTTACAATGACAATACAAATAATGAATATTGAAGGAAAGTAATTAAGAAATCATCCTAGCAGGCTTGCATAGATAAATGCCAAGTGCATCAAGTGTCATAAACGAATGAGGAAAGAGTTCTGGGGAAACTTCTTTACCAGGTCACTGCACCACTGATTTGAGATAACTCAGGATGCAGCAAAAAGAGATCTAATCCTTGTAAATCAGCAGGGGATGATAAATGCAAATGGCAATCAGGCCCTTGAGTATTAATCAAGCAGGGTATTGATATATTTTTATATCATTGCAAGTCTTCTTTAAAGAATGCAACATGGCAAACAATCCAACACAGCATTTCTTCGAGAAGATGTTAAATTCTCAGCATTTCTTGTAGAAGATGGTAAATTCTCGGCATTTCTTGTAGAAGATGGTAAATTCGCAGCATGCATGTTCCTTCCCGAACCTGAGTTAAGAAAGATGAAAAATGAGACATAATAAGAAAGAAATTTGTAGAAAAAAGAAAATAAACAGAAAACAGATTGATTTGGTCAAAACATTACAGTAAAGTTCTGGGATGTGAGAAATCTTGGGCCATTCGGGGCCAGTCTCCTTGGTGCATCTTTTCTCGAGCAGAGGGCATTCATGAATGGAGAGATCCTTCAATTTGGTGAGGCTTTTCATAGCATCTCGTGTAGGCAGATACTCCAGATTCTCACAATCCCAGATAGTCAGAGACTCAAGAGATGTAAGATTTCCCAACCACTCAGGAAGAGCCTCTATTCCCCCAAAATCATATATCCTGAGAGTTTTTAAACAAGTGTAGTGCTGAATTTGTTGGGGCAGAGACTTGAGCTTAGGCCAACCCGACAAACTTAACTGTTCAAGTTGTGAATCATGTGGTGGTGGAAGCTGAAAATCAGGGAAGGCGTCCAGCTCCTCCCAGAACGAACCAATTATCAGCTTCTTCAAACGAGTGAGGCTGTGAAATAATCCGGTGGGCTCATATTTCAATTTCCCACAATTACATATCAACGACTGACGGAGATGAGCTGGAATAGATTCTGGACTACGGCAGTCCTCCTGTATAGACAAATACTGAACAAGACCTGTAAAGACTTCCTCCCGTTGATTCGTTGAGTCTTGGTGGTCGCACACATGATATGATACTGAAATCGATACTAGACTAGAGCAAAGAGCTATTTCCAGATACTGAAGAGAGGTGCAGAATTGGAGCCCACTCGGTAGGCTTAATAATCTCTTACAATAACCAATCTTCAACCTCTGGAGAGATGTGATGCCCTCTGTGATTGGAATTGATGTTAGATTATCACAAAACCCGATCTCCAATTCCTGAAGAGAGGTGCAGTAGTCGAGCACACCTACGCTTGATAATCTCTTACACGAGCTGATAACCAATGTCCGGAGAGACGGCATGCACTGTGTGATTGGAATTGACATCAGATTGGGGCAGCTCCAGAATTTCAATTCCTGAAGAGAGGTGCGGTACTGGAGCCCAACCTGTAGGCTTGATAATCCCTCACAACTCTCGATGTGCAATTCACGGAGAGATGCGATGCCCCGTGTGATCCGAATCGACTTGAGGCTGGGACAAACAGCTATGTCCAACCGCTCAAGAAGGGGGAGTTTGTCTAGCCCATCAGGTAAATGACTTAGTTTTTTACAGTCGAAAACAACGAGTGATCGAAGAGATTCGCAACAGCCAAATACATCAGGAGCAATACAAGTCAACTCATCACAATTACGTATCTCCAAACGCGTGAGACACGTGTTCTTCTTCAACATCCCTTCCGGTAGGCAAGTGAGTCCCTTTACACCATCTATATCAAGATCAGTGAGAGTGGTAAGTTGACTGCTTATATTTTCTATTGTCACGTTGTTGCCCGTTTTATCCATCTCCAACATCTCAAGACATGGAAAACGACTCGGAGCATTTCCCAAATTGGGACAAGCTCTCAAATTTAACTCTTCGAGGCAAGGAAATACCACGACTTCTCCTTCAGCTGGTGCTTCCATCCATTCAATGAGCTCTTCGCACTCAGAGATGTCTAGTGTTTTCAGTGCTGGAAATAAAGTTGTACGAAGAGTACCATAAAACTCAGCTCCCACACGTTTCAGCTTGTGCATCTGCCTAATCTCAAGAGATCTTAGTTTAGGTAGATGGCCGAGTGTCGGCACTCCTTCACAATTGTTGCAGCCATCTAATCGAATCTCCTTCAAATTTTGGAGACTCATTATCCATGACGGAAATCTAGCACCCATGAAATTTTCAATGTTTAACCTTTGCAGCTCACCGTGAGGTTCCAAGCCATCTAGTACATCAGTTTGATTTTCATTAGCTACCCTGCCGCGTGTCCATTTAAATGTCAGCTCATGTAAGTGACTCTTCTGCACTAAGCAAGCATTCTTTGCTTCTTCTTCATCCCTTACACGTTCTAGCCCATCAATAACTAAGTGGCCTCTCAATTGGTTCAACCCACTCAACTCATCAATGGCAGGATCACCTATCTCCTTACCCACGTTGAAGTAATGTAATGTTCGGAGATTAGTTAATCGCCCCAAAATCCCAGCCTCAAATTTCATTCTCCCATCAACATAAAGATGCCTCAAGTTGATCAAATTTTGAATCTCCTTTGGACACTTTTCGAGATATGGTAATCTCAATGTTTGGAGGTTGTAGAGCTTGCCAATAGACTTTGGGAGTTCTCTGATTGCTGTATAGGAAAGATCTAGATACCTCAAGTGCTTCAGCTTGTCAAACGAATTTGGCAACTCTTGAGTCTCAGCCTCATAGAAACTTGAGACACGTAAAGCTCTGAACTTTGGGAAAATGATATTAGAAACCTGGTCATTTGAAAAGAGTGAACGCAGTCTTGCAATACTTATTTCTGGCATACTTTCTAGTTCTGGAGTAGAAATCTGTGCAATATGTCGAATCTCACTATAATCCATCTCATGATTGAAGTCTGGTGTCCAGCTCTCACACCTGGATACTTCTATTGCAAATTCATGCACAAGATCGTGCATCTTGCATTCGGTGATGACGTCATCCTCATTCTTTGTAGCATCTTGAAACAAGGACTTTTGCAGTAGAGTATCAAAATACTCATTGCCTATATCCTCCATCTCCATCTTTTGTGTTCTTTGGCCAGGAGAAGGATTGAGAAAACCTTGAGCCATCCATAGTTGGATCAACTCTTCTTTTTCTATTAAGGAACCCATATCGAGCATTGAGCAATATGCAAAACATAGTTTCAATGGTGACTCCAAATTGTCAAAACTCAACTTCAAAACCGGCATGATTTCGCTATTCTTTTGGTTTTGCCATGTAGGACTTTCCAGAATTGAATTCCATTCGTTGCTATTCTTAGAATGCATCAAGCTTCCCAAAATCTACAGTTAATGAGTTTCAAATTTTAGCATAACTTCATCTATACAAATCAAATAATTAATAAGGTGAAGATCGATATCGTACCTTTGCTGCCAATGGAACACCAGCACACTTTTCGGCAATTTTTCTTCCGATTCGCTCTTGTTCTGAATCTATCGAAGGATTAGGAATATTAAATGCTCTATCCTGTATTATGGACCAACACTGATCATCCGAAAGAGTCCCTAGATAGCAATTAGGAAGTGTTCCCATGATTTCTGCAACCTTGCCACTACGGGTAGTGACAATCACAGTGCTTCCTTTGGCAGATTCTAGCTTCTGCAGATGCTCCTCCAAAATCTTCCAAAGTCGAGGAACCTCATTCCAAACATCATCAAGTACAAGAAAATACCTTTTCCCTTTCAACTTCTTGCAGAGGCTTGGAATCAATTCTTCCAGAGTTTCAGGGTTTGCTGTCGTCTCCTCACATAATTTCAGCATTCGACGTAAAATTGATTTGACATCAAAAGTTTTAGACACATACACCCAGAGCGTTATATCAAAATACTCTTTCCTTTCACCTTCCTTCAGTTGCTTCACTTGCTTGGTAAGCGAGCGAGCCAACGTTGTTTTACCCAAGCCTGGTAATCCTACAACGACCATCACCAAAAGCATCTTTTCTTGATTCAACGGGTTGGTCAAGGTTGCAGTTATATCTGACACAACCTTTTCCCTTCCAACAATGATTGCATCATTGCGGGTGAATTCATGTTTCTCAAGCAATGAGGTTGTTTCCCTGTCCTGCATACCTTGACTGGATGATGCACCTCCATTTGAACTCCTTGTCAGTCCCACAGCAGCTGCTTGTTTGTAGAGATCATCCAAGGATTTATTGATGTTGCCAATCTTGCATGCCATCTGAAGACGAACGAAGATTCTGCGTATGTCCTTATCGAGGATTGTCCCCTCTAGATCGATCCGAACAAATTCATATTGAACTTCATCCACGACATCTTCTGCAGCATAAGCTACGGTTACAAGCTCCTTCTTCCAGAGATCCATAGCCGACAACAGTTCCCGATCTTCGGGTTCTGGCGCAGCATCACGTATCATACTTCCAATCAGAGTTGAGGATTGTTTGAGCTTATCTAGTTCTTTTCTGAAACAGAAGAAGATTTTGGGGCTCAATTGATCAGTAGCGAGTGAAGCCACATTACCCACTGCTCCTCCGGCAGCGGATAGAAGGAGAGAGGATACAATAGTCATGATCGATTCTCTCAATCTAGATCTCACTCTCAATGGCGAACAGTAGTCACACAGGCTTGGAGTCCTTGACTTATTGTAATTGAAGAACGCTCGACATATGTAACAACCTAACAGTCAGCTTCCTCCCATCCACCATTCTTCGCTCGACATATGTAACAACCTTCGAGCGTTCTTCAATTACAATAAGTCAAGGACTCCAAGCCTGTGTGACTACTGTTCGCCATTGAGAGTGAGATCTAGATTGAGAGAATCGATCATGACTATTGTATCCTCTCTCCTTCTATCCGCTGCCGGAGGAGCAGTGGGTAATGTGGCTTCACTCGCTACTGATCAATTGAGCCCCAAAATCTTCTTCTGTTTCAGAAAAGAACTAGATAAGCTCAAACAATCCTCAACTCTGATTGGAAGTATGATACGTGATGCTGCGCCAGAACCCGAAGATCGGGAACCGTTGTCGGCTATGGCTCGCTGGAAGAAGGAGCTTGTAACCGTAGCTTATGCTGCAGAAGATGTCGTGGATGAAGTTCAATATGAATTTGTTCGGATCGATCTAGAGGGGACAATCCTCGATAAGGACATACGCAGAATCTTCGTTCGTCTTCAGATGGCATGCAAGATTGGCAACATCAATAAATCCTTGGATGATCTCTACAAACAAGCAGCTGCTGTGGGACTGACAAGGAGTTCAAATGGAGGTGCATCATCCAGTCAAGGTATGCAGGACAGGGAAACAACCTCATTGCTTGAGAAACATGAATTCACCCGCAATGATGCAATCATTGTTGGAAGGGATGAGGTTGTGTCAAATATAACTGCAACCTTGACCAACCCCAACAATCAAGAAAAGATGCTTTTGGTGATGGTCGTTGTAGGATTACCAGGCTTGGGTAAAACAACGTTGGCTCGCTCGCTTACCAAGCAAGTGAAGCAACTGAAGGAAGGTGAAAGGAAAGAGTATTTTGATATAACGCTCTGGGTGTATGTGTCTAAAACTTTTGATGTCAAATCAATTTTACGTCGAATGCTGAAATTATGTGAGGAGACGACAGCAAACCCTGAAACTCTGGAAGAATTGATTCCAAGCCTCCGCAAGAAGTTGGAAGAGAAAAGGTTTTTTCTTGTACTTGATGATGTTTGGAATGAGG
>BDJD01001842.1:2658-15685 GCA_002564525.1 Rosa multiflora | reverse complement strand
TGAGTGTATATGGTTAAGAGCTATCATTACACATATTCGAGGGACTAGTGGTTTAAGTTCTACCACTGAAGAGCCTACTTGCATTTATGAAGATTACCTAATATTCACGAAAGTAACAGAGTATGAACTTTGTGTGATCTACATTGGATAAAACATTTGTACTTGTAAAAGCAAAGACTCCTCAATTTACACCTCCAAAATACTCAAAAATCTCAGATCTTTTCTATGATTACTTGAAAAAGGTAGCTGAAAATCAATGTGGAAAAATCTTCAACAAATCAAAGCAATCGCAGCATTCTATCATTGATCCCATGATTAGATTCATATATAACTTAATAAAAGATTTGAAATTATCAAAGATGAAAACTGTAGCTTGAAGTAATAAGTACACCAAAAACGGTAAATGAAATCAAATGTGCAAGAAATACAAAATGCAGAGAGAAATTGACCCTTGCTATCTTTGAATTTATCATAATGTAATCATCTCTAATAACAGTTTCTTTTCTAGCAGATATATTTACATGGTATATCTTCTTGTTTTAAGACTTAGGAGAATTACAATAATTGTTGCAAGGAAGCTAAAAGATGAAAGACAACAGACTACTCACCAAGAAGCTACAGCTCGTGATCTGTTCAATAACAACTTTCAGCCTCTCCTACAGAAAAAAACAATAGCAAATAGGGTATGAATTATTCCGACAGAGAACATGCATAACCTATTCTCTCCACTGATTTGAACTAAACTGGAGAAATTACAAATAGAAAACATACCAAGAAGAAGAAAGCATATACAATTGAAAGTGAAAACGGAACCAAGCAAAGCAAAAAATGATATATACTGACATATGCATGAAACCATTTACTGAATCTAACCCCTTTCCATATGCAATTCTACAAAACACACCTCAAATACAAATCCACACAGAACTCAAATTCAAATCAGAAACCAAACACAATTAGATAAACTTACAAACCCACCTTCTCTTCAAAAATAAGCAGACAAATAAAAAACAATGGTAATTCCAGATCTTCCTTCTTGCTATACCCAAATTTTCCTGCAAAACAGTGAAAGGATTAGGCATCTCAGATTAACTCTCAGCCTTTATTTACACATTCCATATCATACTTTGGTCAAGTAATCCATTGTACTATCAAAAATTGGTTAACATGTATTCTCTTCCATTTACCTTGATTTACAGATTCAAGCTTCTCCTTTTCTTCACACCTTGCAGACCGATTTCTTACAACAAATAAATCAATTGCAGCAACAATTATAGTAGCATGTGAAACCTGCATACAAAACCAATCACAGATTAACATTAAAAACACAAATGAAACCCATAAATCCCTAAAAAAAATAAATAAATAAATAAAAACATCCATAGCAACCTACAATCACAGATTAAGAATATAATCAGCACAACTCCAAAATTACTAAAAAATCCCGTGGTTTTCAATCTTATCAAGCAAAGCTACGAAATTTATAACAGGGCATCACAAAAATAGATGCTTCAACCACAAAACCAAAGTGACTATCTCTTAATTTGGAATTTCATCTCTGCCAATTTACTCAATTCCAAACCCTAATAGGAACAATTTACAATCACAACAGACAAAATTGAGAGAGGAGAATTAAGGAACCTTGAACGTAGAAGCAATCTATGTCTCCATGCATGAACAATAACTCTGGAATTGGATGTTTCAGGCCACACCTCAAACACCAGAAACAGCAGCTCTCCTGCCTGTCTCAACACACCTCCACCTCGTTGAGCCAATAACCCAGAAACCCCTGCATCACCAAAACCCCAAATCAAAATTCTTTCAACTCATCACGAAAACCCACTCTTTCAACCCCAATCAAATTTGACGAACTGTAAATCCAAAGAGCACCCAACAAAGAAATCCTAAATCGAAGAAACACAGACACAATCATGACATGCAACATCAGAACTGAAATTACCCGCAACCGATTGCGCAATCCTCAGCAAACAGCATAACATGGAAAATGGAATCAGACTCGTACATGCTAACAAACAGCACCACTTCCTTCACTATCTACCTCTCGGTGGAATGAAGTAGCATAGACACGATAGCACCGAGCAGCACCCCAGGTGTCAAAGCAAGAAACAACACACACTGAGTAGCAACCCAGGTGTCGAAGAAAATGAATTTCCTTCACTCGTTCTCTCTCTCTATACCTCTGTGTGGAGCGAAGAAGAGAGACACGGAGCTCTGAGACGGTAGACAGGTGTCGAGCAAAAGAGATGAAGCAGGGAGAAAATTGTCTTTTCATCCATGACCGGCTCGGCTGGAGCCGTCACTGTTCATAAGCCGATGAACAAACAATTGCAACTGTTTGGATTAGGTTTACCCAAAACCAGTAATATATGTCTTTATCCGATTTTTTTAAATATATATATATTTACAAGACATCCAAAGCAAATTGATCCGACAGACCTTGTCTTCCATCTGGGTCTTGTTTTCCATTTTGTCCATTTAATTTGTTGACAAATGTGGCATCGCCATCCCAAAATTTTCAAACCAGGTTCTAACACTAGAGTTATAATATTTATTTAACGTGATTGTTGTTCAACCACGTGGTGTGATGTGTTGGTTGAGCGGCCTATTGTGGAATCCCCAGGTCTAGCGTTCGAATCTCAGCTCCACCCCGTGGCCAGCAGATTTGAGGGACCTAGGTTGATTAAACACCATTACACCAAGGTTCGTGCGTCTGTGGTGTAGTGATTAGTCCGGCTACGCTAGTCATACACTGCATGAGGGTGTGTGTGTGGTTACTAATGTCGTCCAAACCTAAAAAAAAAAAAAACGTGATTGTTGTTCCACCCATTTCATTTAATGCGTTTTTACCATGTTACTGTAAATTGTTCAAATATATGATATCTTGGAACAACTGGTTTTCAACGAATCCAAAATGTTGCATCTTGAGTACGAGGCTCTATAGCAATTTGGATATCAACGTTAAGCTTACAAACTATATATAAAACTCTTTATATCGGGATATAACTCTTCACTAAGAGTTATCACTCTTGCATTTGAACAGTGGTCAAGGGAAGCAAACACTTAGCTTGTTCTCATTGTTGATGTTGCTTTTCTTGCACACTTGCATTCGTCTCAGCCAACCGCCTAGCAGAAAACTTTGATTTCATCGGATGTATCTCCATTTTCAGGTCGACATTCAATTCAATTGCCTCCTCAAACGGTAGATAATGATCATCACCATCTATGTTTATTTTATCCACTGGCTTAGTAGTAACATATACGTTTGCGTTATATTAAAACACAAGCAAGAACCCAAAATTAAGATAACTCATCAAAACAATTGGTAGTATTTTATAGTAAAAAAAAAAAAGGGTGATTGGTGTTACAGGGCAACAAATTGAATGCAGAAAAACTTGGGCATACTTTATTTTAGGTTTTTAAAAAAAATATGCTTAACTTTTTATATACTCTAGTAATTCTATTTTCAACTTGTGATTAATTGTTTTAATTTACTTTGGACAGTCACAATATTATCTAATTGCCCAGTGCCCACTTACATTTTGCACACAAAGATTGCTTAGTCGTGTTCTCCCGGAGGGCCTAATGACAGAGACTTAACAAAGAAATCGTGCTCGCCACGGATTGATTATTTGTCCGTATCAGGACGACGTCGTTTCGGTTATTCATAATGGGGAAAATCGCGGTAATCCGCGTTGCGGTGGGTCCAATCGCATACGCGGCGATTAGTGCACGAATCTAGCTTCTCAGCCTCTAACAGTTGAACGCGTGGCACATAATTTGGTCAAAAGCTTAGTGAGGTAGGAAAAGTATCAGACTTACAGGAAAAGTATCAGACTTTAAATAACTACACACCTTCCTCTCTCTAACTCAAAAAATTCAAAAACCAAAAAAAAAAAAAATTGGAGCCAAATTCTCGGCCATGCCATTGAGAAATCCGGCCACCGTCGCCGCCGTGTTGTTCTTGTTCCTCTTGTTGATTCCGAGCTTCGCGTCAGCCGCCACCGGCGGCCACGTCGGCGGAAGCTTGTTCAAAAAATCCAAATCTTCGTCTTCGTCGCGGTCTTCTTCTTCTTCTTCTTCTTGGTCTTCGCACTCGTCGCGTCACTACTACGCGCCGCCGACTTATCACTCCACGCCGTCTCCTTCCTCATCGTCGGAAGACGGCGGCGGTACGGCGTTAATCGGTTTCGTGATTGTGTTGGGGGCTATCGTTTGTGTGTTAGCATTCTGCGACTATTGTACGGCGGCGGAGAAGAGAAACGGTAACTGTGCCGGGGTTGGGAAACTAAGCGTGGTGAAGCTTCAGGTATATGGTTGATCTTTTGCATTCTCCATTGTCTTTGTCTTTTGTGGTTGGATTGAATTAGTAGGGTTTATAGTTTTGCTCTGTTACTAGGGTTTAATTGGGGTTTAGTGACCCCTAGGGTGTGATTAAGTAAAGGATGTTGTCATTTGCTATGTAGTGAACTTCACCAGTTTATTACATTTGGTTAATTTGGGTTCAGGGATTTAGGATTGATGTGGATAAAGAAGTAAAATTTTTGTACCAAAGAAGAAGGGCAAGGGTATTAGTACATTTTCTTTAGTACAGAACTTCACCAATTTCTGTTTTGCCTTAGAATTCTCTGTTTTACCCTTGAATTAGAACTCTACAGGTTTTTGTGTTTGGGCATTGGTGATTTTGTATTGAAATAGATTCTGGTATTGAGGATTTGGGAGGGTAGGCAAGTTTGAGCACTACGATAATGTATTCAATTACAGAGTATTGTGGACTTCAGTTAGAGAATGTAAGATAAAAGCATCATCTAGGATGATTTGAATTTTTTGCATGAGTGCATGACTATTGTGGACTTCAGTTAGAGAATGTGAAGCTACTACCTGTGCAATAATCTGTAGAACTTGGTAAGATCAGTGAAAGGGTTTGACATAAAAAAAAAAAAAGAGAGGTAAAAGTAGGGGTTCATGTATACTAGAAAGCTTTACTTAAAAGTTGTTGATGGATTAGAGATTCCCTTATAGAGACTCTTCTGTTCTTTGTGCTGGACTTTTGAATTGGGAAGTTGTTCTTATTTTAATGATTTTACTCTTCTTTCAGGTTGGTTTGATGGGCAAGGCGCGGTCACTCCAAAGGGATCTTAATCGAATTACTGAAACTGCAAATACTTCTACTCCAAAGGGTTTGAGCTATGTTTTGACAGGTGAACTATCCTCTTTCCATTTGATTTTGATTTGTTTTCATTTTTATACAGTATACCTTTTCCTTTTTTGGTATTTGGTTTGACTAGATACATGGCTCAGTCTGTGCACCAACTTGGTTAACATGTTATAAGAAAATATTAGTTTCAAATGGATTTTACTGCCAGTTACTCTAAATAATCTTGCAATGGATTTAATAGAAGATTTGTTGAGGGATGAATTGTAGCTTCATTATGCAAGCCAACACTCGAGCATTTCTTTAGAACAGATTATTTACCATCTTTAACTGTTATTTAAATTTGAAAGAATCAAAGGTTTTGAAAAGGACATATACTGGGTTTGATGGCTTTGGCACAAAATTGACATAATACAATTTGCAATGAGCTTTTAGGATTAGTTTCTGATAAGGAGTCCGATACTCAAAAAGTCAAGCCAGTAAGCTACTCTTTTTACTTCTATTTTTCTTTCCTAATGCAATTTTTACGCCTTTGGTTTCAGGGGCAACGACAGCTTTGCTTCGGAATCTTGATCATTGCATCTCAAGCTATTCATCTGTAAGTTCAGTTCATCTCCTGGAGTTTGAGAATAAACTCCCATTGATATGTATGGACCAAAACAAAAAATATAACTAGATCTTAGAAATGTTGATGAAATGAATTATCCCACGTGTTGGTAGGTTATACGAAAGTCCGAGATAGAGGATGCAGAGGAATGCTTCAAACTATTTTCTTTGGAAGAGGCGGCTAAATTTGACGAAGTGACTCTTGCCAATGTGAACAACTTCAAAAAGCGCTCAAGAAGCCAGTCACCTAATGAAATCTACAAAGAATATATAGTGGTAAGATCCAGATCAGTCTGCATCATTTCTAATGCTTTGATTTGAGTTGGCTAGTTCTAAGATGGTTCAGCATGGAAACGTTATTCTTTTCTCTCTCATTGAATTTTGATGATCAGGTTACAATTCTGGTGGCTACTGATGGAGAACAGAAGTTGCCTACCATCAGTGGCACTCGTGACTTGAAGAAAGCATTACATAAACTTGGAGCCATTTCCTCGAGCAAAATAATGGTAAGAACACAATTACTTCTAGTAGTAACCTCCTTTAGATATGTGCTTAATTTATTTTTTCTGTTCTGTTTCTGCAGGCTGTAGAGGTCTTGTGGACTCCTCAACTAGAAAACGATACTTTGACTGAGAGGGAACTACTCAAAGGTTACCCAGATTTGAGGGGCTTTTATGAAGAAGCACATCAAGGGCCATATGAAGATCAGCAGCCGTTCTTAGGGGCAAATGGAGTTTAGGAGCTAGTAAGATAAAGCCTACGGTCGGGTCAAAATGTCAAAATATTCTCAAATTGTCTTGTATTGTATATATCCCCTCAATTTGACATTATGGTTCTGTAGGAAATACAAACATGCTAAAGTTCTCAAATGGTTCTGTGTATGCACCCTCCGCCAATGTTTGTACTCTCCATATTTTATTTCTTCTGCCAGTTGTGGGACTTCTGCTCTCACTTCCATAAAGCCAAATCTCAATGATTTGTTCCTCAGTCTAGAAGATGGTGATGTTGCTGATCTCCTTCCCACTCATATTGTGGCAAATGTTATCGTTGTCACAGCTAGATCACTCAACGTGACCGCTGTTCGTATTCTTACCGGAAATGGAGATAATTTCAATACTCTTGCCGGAAATGAACAACAAAATGGAGTTCGTAACTGATAATGTTTGAATGACATCCTGTTGGAGAAGTATCCTAAAAAAGTTTTAGAACGGAGGTAATTTCATCTATCAATTATGAACAGATCGATATCGATACTCTATCAAATGTCAAAAGGTAACGTACTAACGTTGAATATACAAGAACATATTACGAATTCATACTGCAAGACTAATTGGGAGGGAAAAGACTTTACACTTTCCAATCAAAACTTCATTAGACTAAACACTAAAGTCACTACACACAAGCTACATTTAACTGCTAGGATCAGACAGCAACAATGTCGATTTAAGTGTTGCAATTCATAAATTACCGCATGATGGTGACTCTTTGGCCATCAAAGATGGCAGGGTTGTGGGAAAAGTTCATGGATCGCCACAACAACCTCCTCTCGTCCTCAGCATGATGAGGAGTTTGATAACATGAACACATAGTAGAACAAAATCACAAGATTACATGTCCAGCACAAGACAAATATTAGGAGGCAACTCGTGCTCTCTCACCCAAGTACAATAGACAAAGCTTGTTGCTACATTGCAGACCAAGAAGACCAAGCAGAGCCACATTATTGAACTGCATTTCTGACATCTCTCTTAACAATCACATGTTATATTATTGTCTGATAGCAGCTAGGCCTGCTCACTATTGTAATACTTATATGTGTTCTCTTATGTAATGATTCAATCACTTGATTGTAATTTCATTTCTTTTCATGGTATCAGAGCCATCTGCCTAACAGCTCTTGATCCTGTGAACTCCAAACTCTCCCTGGGTGTATGGAGTAAATTTCTCCATACACCCCCCTTGCTGCATCTCTGAATCCTTCTTCTTAATTAGTTCAATTTCCAATTCAAGTCTGCTTACTTTCTTCTTTACATTCTTGTTATGTCCTCAAGCTAAGATGTTTCATTTTTCACTTCAATTTTTCAGTCTCAATTTCCTTTTCCCTTGATATCTTTTCTAGCACCATTATGGTAGAAGCACCATGTTTTCAATTCCCCACCATCTCCCAACATCCCTTCTCCTCCATAGCATCCTTCCAATTAAGCGTAGATTGTGGTTTGGAGAATAGCAACCCCATTTCTCTGTTCATTTGCTCTCTCACTCCTTCTGCTCCTACAAGCTACTCTTTCTCATCTCTCTACAAAAGAAAATCCTATTCATTTAGACTCTTGCTTAGCAGCTCTTTGATCCCCTTCATGGCACCCTCCCTCCTCTTAACCTTATTATTCTCTCTCCTAAAGCCTCTCATACCACTCATTGGCAACAGTTTGTTGTTTCCTGATGATCAAGCTCTTCTTTTTGCGTCCAAGCACTCTCCATATTCCAGAGAATGAATGATTTTCTCTACCTGCTCTCTCTTCCACCTCTCGCTGCACAGCAACCACGATCTTCTTTCACTTATTGATTATAGAACAGTCTTCTCTTCTGCATTAGCATTGCTGCATCTCTCTTGTTCATTGGCCGCTCTTCTGATCTCTCTTCTACTTCGTATCTTCTTCTTCCATGTTTCCGCTACACTTATTTATAAGTTTCTCTCATCAATCCTTGTTCAGCAACTTTAGATAGATTTTATTTATGCTTATTTAATTTTCTTCTTCCATGTTTCCGCTATACTTATTTATAAGTCTCTCTCATCAATCCTTGTTCAGCAATTTTAGATAGATTTTTTTTATGCTTCTCTAAAATCTTCTTCTCCTGCTCCTCTTCTCCTCATCCTTTGGGATATTAAGAGTCTAGTCTTTTTTTTGCTTATATTGGTAATATTGTTGTTTTTTTTTTTTTTTCGGTACATATATTGGTAATGTTCATAATCAAGGAAATCAATATGTATTTTGGTTCTTCCTGCTTTGTGCACTTGATCTATCTGTGAAATCTTGATAGGGTAAGCATAATAAAACCAAATCCATCAAGGAACTCATATATAAAATAATGTTTGGGTCTTGGGACGACCATCATTTTTTATTATTTTTTTTTGGCTTGGATAGTTAAAATTTTTGGAGACCTGAGTGTGAAGAAACAGAGCAGAAGAAAAGGAAAAGAAAAACTATAAAATTACCCAAGAGGCAAGAGCTATCGTAGTGTGTGATTGATTGAAGCAATAACAAATCCAAACTTTTCATACGTAACCCTAAACTTTTGCATGGCAGTGCCAACTCCCGTAATGTTGTTCGGGTTGTTTCTGATTCACGGCCCGAACTTCTCATTTGCCTTCAACCGCGGGCCGGTCGGCGGTAGCTTGTTCCCGTCTTCCGGCAAGTCTCCATTGAATTCACGGCCCGAACTTCTCATTTGCCTTCAACCGCGGGCCGGTCGGCGGTAGCTTGTTCCCGTCTTCCGGCAAGTCTCCATCGAAATCGTCGCAGTCTCCTTCGTCTTATTCCCACTCGCCGCCGCGATCTTACTCAACTCAGCCTTCAGCACACTCGCCGCTGCCCACATTCGCACGCTCTCCTCTGTACTTGCCTCCGATTCCGCCGTCCAAAACGACGCCGTCTTCGTCTTCTCTGTTGACGTTTGTGCGTTTTCTTGACTTTCTTTGCAATTGCGGTTGGTTTGGCATTCTACGGTTTCTACCGGTACTGGACTATGGCGTAAAAAAACAGCTACTGCTGTTGTCAAGCTTCAAGTAGGTTGAAACTTTCTGTGTTATTTGTGTCTTTGATTATGAATTATATACTGCTAATTTATCCATTCAACTTATATTTTGGGTAATATTTTTATCTCATAGTTACGAAGGGATTAGAAAGGGCATACTTTGCCATTCATATTTATATCTCATAATTCTATTCATACCTCCAAATTTACTATTTATAGCTCATACTTTTTTGAAGTTAACATTGACTTTTGTCAACTTGTGTAAAATGACCGAAAAGGGCATAGAAGGAGCAAAAAACAAAAATCAATGCTAGCCTAAGAGATGCAAATCGATTGATAGTTTTTGAAAAAAAAAAAAAAGTTAAAAAAAAGGAGGAAGTAGAAGAACCAGAGAGAATTTGATTAAGAAAGAAGATAGCTATATTATATTCAAAATGCGACATATATAGCTTGTGAAGTTTTTTATAATTTGGATCAATCAAATTTTCTTTCTTTCTTTTGATCAAAGAGGTAGATCAATTCAGGTTTACATGAATTCTCTTTTTTCTTCTTCTGCTTTTGGAGTATCAACAACAAACGGCCGGTATACCTCAATTGTCTACTTCATCTATGATGTATCTATGACTCTTTGGTTATACTTCATGTTGTCGTTTGCTTTTTGATCAAGAACTTCATGATGTCATTAATCCTTGAGAGTTATAAACTTATGAACCTTATTATTACGAATGTAAACATAACATTGAATTCTCCACTTATCAAGATCAAAGGTACCATCAAGTTACAGACAACATAGCCTACAATTTTTTTTAACAATAAAATAAAATGATGAGTTAATAAGATTTGACAACCAGAGGAAAAGGGCGATACGCAGCATGATTGCAGCAACCTCTTTGCAGTCACTGCTCTTCTTGAGTTCTTTTTTGAAACCCTAAGTTTGGTTAGGTTTATGAGGTAAGGATATTTTGGGGATGTTAAGGAGGTCTAGTTAGCAAATTGGGTATTCAAAAAGTAAATTGGGGGTCTACTAAGTATAGGAGGTCCAAATATCAAATTTAGAGGTATGAATAGAAGCACACGATTACAAATATTTAGGATTGAATGTGGAAAAGTATGATAGGAATTCCATTAGAACTTCATTATTTAAGATTGGATAATAGACTACAATTATGCTACATTTAGTGTTTGGGATGGTGACATTGTTCTAGAAATGCAAGTGATTCTTTTCGAGAATCAGTTATACAAGCCTAGAATGTATCCGATCATATAATTGCATTTAGAAGTTCGTAGCAAAGAAATAAGGTGGTTGTAAGATAAGCATCATGCCATCATCAAGGATGAATTGAGTTTTATGCATGTGTATCAGTGTATATATTCTGAGGTGACATTGTTCTAGAAATGCAAGTGATTCTTTTCGAGAATCAGTTATACAAGCCTAGAATGTATCCGATCATATAATTGCATTTAGAAGTTCGTAGCAAAGAAATAAGGTGGTTGTAAGATAAGCATCATGCCATCATCAAGGATGAATTGAGTTTTATGCATGTGCATCAGTGTATATATTCTGAACTTGAAGGAGAAAATATATGTGAAGCTATAGCTACTACCTATATGTAAAACTTAGAAAAGTATAATCTATATATATGTTGTCTGTGATGCCCTTTTAATGACTTTTCAGGTCTATATGCTGGATTGGTGGGGGATGGACAAGTGTTCTCTATTAATGTTGTACTCTGTATTAGTCTGTACGGTTGGTTTGTTGGGCAAGGCATGGTGTTAGCATTGAAGCCACCCTCAAGTGCAAGAGGTACAAGTTATAGAATAGGGGATTAAGTAAGGATGTCGAACCACGAGGATTGGTAAATCCTTTCCTAGCTAGGGAAAACCTAAGGAAAAAGTAGAAGAATATGCAAATGTACAATCACAAACAAAGGCTCACAAGTGAACCAAAGTTCATGGTGAGTATGTGCAAGATGGTGTGCAGATATTTGATTTTGATTTTGAGATTGGTTTCTATTCAAATCGAAACAATGAAAGCAAGTAATATAAACTAAGCTAAACTAAACAAGTTGTTATCAAATGGATGGGAGTTAGGGCATCGGGTTTCACCTTTTGCCCCCTTGCAAGCATTAAAGCAATTGAATATGAATGATGCAAAGCTAATTGTCCAACTACCCTCTTAGCATCTGGATAGGACTACTAAGGCTTAAACCCCTTTCATTTTATTAACTCTAACTGGATAAGTCTAGAACTAACTACCTAGAGACAAATTCAATTACCGGATAGGTCTCAATCCTTTGCCCCTAACATGCATGTGCATCAGTGTATATATTCTGAACTTGAAGGAGAAAATATATGTGAAGCTATAGCTACTACCTATATGTAAAACTTAGAAAAGTATAATCTATATATATGTTGCCTGTGATGCCCTTTTAATGACTTTTCAGGTCTATATGCTGGATTGGTGGGGGATGGACAAGTGTTCTCTATTAATGTTGTACTCTGTATTAGTCTGTAACTCAAATTGATTAGGTCGAAGTAATGCATTCAACTATTGACTTAGCATGTGAGAATGACAACATGAATTTGCATCAATTTAGAAACAAAAGCATCAATACAAGCAAGTTTGGCTAGGGTTGAAGAGTTGAGCATGACTTTTTAGAATATATATGCCTAAACTTTTGGAATACTGAAATATAGAACATGTTTTTTCTTTTTATAAATTCTTTTCCTTTTCGAATTTGAAAATTGTAAAAAAGAATCCGTTAGAGATTTGATTTGGTATGCCGTCAATTGGTTGGTTTGTTGGGCAAGGCATGGTGTTAGCATTGAAGCCACCCTCAAGTGCAAGAGGTACAAGTTATAGAATAGGGGATTAAGTAAGGATGTCGAAACATGATGTGGTGGTAGTCACATCCTTCTCCTTGCTTCAAGCTCTTGATATTGGTAAGAATAGTGAAATTTGGAATCTCTAAGGTGAGTTGTGGTGTTGAGTGGTGGAGGAAATGGAGATTGTAGTGATGGAAATGGTGGTTTTAGTGGTGGAAATGGTGGTTTTAGTGGTGGAAATAATGGTGTCTTCTCTAGAGAGAAAATTGATATTGGATAGGATGAAGATGATTGAATGGAGTCAAGAAGTGCTGAAATAATTGGTCTTTGGCATCTCTTTGATCAGCTATGTATGTCCTCTTTGGTCCCAAAGTGTGCAAGAGATGCTCTTACACCATTGTCCCCCAAATGGTCCCAAATTGGCAAGGTGACAAAAGGACAAAGTGTAGGAAGATATTTGAATTTCAAGTGATGGGATATTCTCACAACCATGGTCCTTCTTTGCAGGAGAAAAGGTCTCCATGAGTGGCGGCTCGCTGGAAAAGTCGCCGGAAAAGTTTGCCGAAAAAATCACCGGAAAAGTCAATTTGCAATTTTCTTCCAATCTCCGTGTCTTCTTCCCCTAGCTTCAAATCTCCACATTTCAAGCCTCAAATAGTCATTTTATTC
>BDJD01001840.1:31965-43805 GCA_002564525.1 Rosa multiflora | reverse complement strand
ATTATTGAGCGACCAACTGACGACTCCACCAAAGACTAATTTATAATTTTACAGAATAATAGCAACCTCACAATTACTTCAAAAAATATTGTATAGTCTAGTACCTTCATGTTTAATGTGGTCTGGAATAATATTATTTGTCACATGTAAAGCGAACGATGTTGATTGGTCATTTAATATAATCTTTTTTTTTTATTATAGTTCCCATGTAAACAACTCAAATTTATAAGGTCAAGACCACCATATGACACTGTCATGTAGTAGTCCGAAACCACAGATTAATTACTCATACATTGTTATGAATCCACTAATCCCCCAGATGAAATGATCGACCTACAACCTTCCATCAACCAACCGGCCAACAAATCCACCATCAACCGAACTAACCCACTATCCCCACCTCACTACAATTCTAGTACCACATATATCTTAACTGACCAATAGTCTACCACTGCTATATGCCAGCCAAAAATCTTCACCAACGATCAACTCATGACCTCACACTTTTAAATTGATGACATTTACGCCACCATCTCTACCATTTTCAAATTAATTCTTTCTTCCTTTTTCTCTTTTACAAAACATTTTCCAACAAACCATAACGTAACATACATGCATAACGAGTGGGTTTTCTTTTTATCATTTCCTTTTCTTCTTCTTCTTTTTATTTTTTTATTTTTATTTTTTTTATCAAATCAACAACTCATATACAACAACTAACCTATTGTGAGCCGAACTCACGACCTCCTACTCACAAAGGGGATTTTTTTTTCTTCTTCTTCTTTTTAGCATTTCAAGTTTTTTTTTTTTGGCTAAATACTGGTTACTACCCTGTGGTTTTGATCCAAAATCAATTCAGCCCCTGAACTTCTAATTTCATCAAAAACACCCCTGCAGTTTCAATTTTGATCTAATAGGTCCAATCTGCTAGTCTTCCGATAATTGAGTCATTTAACTTGTTGACGTGACTCATATATGGCCTATGTTTTATGATGTGGTGTTGAGGTGGCATGCATAGTCAATTTAGGAGTGGGTCTCACTATTAGAAATCTATCAAATAAAAAGTTTTTCATCAAATAATTCAACTATAAGTTGAACCCATAGCAGAATATTAACGAATTAGACCTATTAGATCAAAATTGAAAGTATAGTGGTGTTTTTGATGAAATTAGAAATTCCGTAACTGAATTGATTTTGGATCTAAACCACCGGATAGTAACCAGTATTTAGCATTTTTTTTCTTCTTTTTTTTGGGTTTTAAACTTTTAATTTCCTACCTATGAGAAGTTTTAAATACACACCCCTAATTACTTGATACACACTCCATACTTAATACACCACACATTTAATTTCTGATTCTAATAATTTACTAAATACACAACCAAAAGTACCTAAAATACCCTTAATCTCAAAAATCATGAAATATCCTACTTTTTGACTATATTAAGGTTACTATTTAATATGATTAGTCTATTCTAGTATATTGACATTTTATAAATGAACATATTGATTACTTGTGTTAGTTATTGAGAAATTCATAAAGATTTATTATTTTTCTCTTTAAATAGATGCATATAAATAAGCTTTGTGTTATTTGAGCTCTCCTCTTAGAACAAAGGAGGAAATTAACTAAAAATGGGAGTAAAGCAATATGTTTTAAAAATATTTAATGCCATTGATTTTGAAATTCTAAATATTATGGTCTCTAACCTCATCTAATTACAATTTATTTAAGGAAAATTAGATAGTTTTTAACTTTATTCTTGTATTAAATTGGGAGGTCATGTATAGAAATTTATTGTGTTTATCTAACTATTATACATAAATAGAATAATATAAGGAAAATATGACTATTTTTTTTCTTCTTCTAATGCATAGATGTCTGTTTTGGTAATTTAAACTACCTACAAAATCTAATTTGAAATATAAAATAATAGGGATGTGTATTAAGTGATTAGGCGTGTGTATTTAAAATTTCTCCCTACCTATATGTCTGCCATATAGAGGTAAAATTGTATTCGTTTATTAAGAAAAACAAGGTAAAATTCATTTATTTCCCCCACACAACAAACTCGAGAGAGAAACAATTAGAAAAAGAATGAAGGAGAACCTACCCGATCAACAACGGCGTCGTAGAAGCGGCAGTCGTCGGGGCCAATTGAAATGGCGGCACACACGACCGTCCCCTTCACCACCTTTCTGCACTCCCAGTCTTGAACCTGAATCGACATACGCCTGAACCTCGACCTAAACTCCTCCACGTCTCTAAACGACGTCAACTCCTCGGTGTCATAAACCTCGTCGTGATCGTCGGAGAAGCCGACGAACTTGACTCTCAGTCGATCCCCGCCGTCACCGTTCGTCTCTATTCGGACGTGGTACCACGCGTCGTCCACGCACGACCTGAACTCCAAATCCATCGCCGCCGTCGGAAATGAAGACCACCGCCGGACGGTACTCGCTCACTAGTCTCAAGTTTTCTCTGGTCCTTTTCTTGTGTTTTTCTAATGGTGACCCGCGTCGGTTCCGCACTTCTGTTTCTTTTATATGATGAAAATGATGTGAAGGGTAGTTTGGTCTGATCAAGGCAAATGTCTTTTTTTTTTTTTTTTTTTAGAAGAAGGCAAATGTCTTTTGGATACCCCCAATTCAGCTGTCCCATCCTTTCACGCTCTTTTTGTGCTTCTCTAGAAACTGCAGTCAAAGTCAAAATCATTAATTTCATGCCAAACTTTGTATCAGATGCAAACTAAAATAGAAAATTACATAGCACATGACTAAAGGTGTAAACATAGAAAATTCACTTTCAAAAAAATTTAGACAAATAAGGACATGAGCTCAGGCCCAAAAGTTAAATGATACAAGCCTGACTCCTAATTTTAATGAAAAATGACCAAAATACTTAATTTGATGAAATATTTACTCGTATGTCACTGACCAAAATCTCTATTTTTCTCTCCGCCGTTTTACCCATTCACAGCCTCATCCAAGTCCGACCCGCCAAATCCCCGACTTGCCTTTGCAAAATGGACGGAACCGTGGCTGCTCTCATTCCGAACCCAACGCCTCCGAGCCCGGCTCACTCCACGACAAAGGCTCCGGTCAGTACTCCCTCGCCGACGCCGAGTAGATTCTCAGCCCTATCATCAATGCCGCCGCATCAGGAGTGGTGAAGATCACCGATCCCGCCATCGATTGCATCCAAAAGCTAATCGCGCATGGCTACCTGCACGACGAAGCAAAGTTGATGACGAAATTGATCGAGTCCGTTTATAAATGCCACGATTTGGAGGACGATCAAATGGAGCTGCTGATGCTGAAGACGATGTTGTCAGCAGTGACGTCAATTTCGCTGCGGATTCACGGCGATTGCTTGCTTTAGACGACGGCCGAGCGATCAGTCCTCTCTTTCTTCCTAGTTCACCTGCATTGCCCCGTCGCTTACTTGCTTAGTGCTTCTTGTCCTGGGTTTTTATTTTGATTATTGCTTTTTGAGAGGTTGTGTTATTGTTTTGTGCTATGGGCTTGGCTATGTTGGATGTTAATTTTGATGAGGAGGTGTATTTGAATGTGCTTGCATTTTGCGTCTGGTGACTGAGGAACTGTAGAATTAATTAACGGAAAGATAGATTCTTTTGGTTGAAATGTTATTTGTTTATCTTTGTAGCTTTGGTGATTTCGATTGGATGATGCTTTGGTGAAGTAGTTGCAGTTATATGCTTATCGGGTTTGTACTGGTCTGTGACTGATTCAAATCAAGTTCTTTAGAGATAGAATGAAGGAATGTTGTTTTCATTGCATTGATTTTGATGTACGACGAGATTTTAGCCAATTTCAACAAAAAATCTCAAAAAGAAAGAAGCGTCTTCACATTAAAAAGAATAATTTGAATATTGGAAATTGGTATTCAAATAGGCTTCTTAATGATGGAATTAATCATAAATTACTCTTTTGGATATATCGGGATTCTCAAGCAAAATCTTGACTGAGATTCCAAACGTAATATTTTTTAGTATCTAGGATTTTATTTCCGATTTTTATTTAATCAGGTTTAATTAGGTTTCCTAGTTTTAGTCTACAATAAATTGTTCTTTATGTTTTCTAGTTGTATTAGGTTTATGCTATGTGCCCTATATAAGGCACCTCTTAGACTGTAATTTTCATTCAAGTTATCAATAAAAAACCAAATATTAGACAAGTTTCTCTGTGTTTCTTACGGTTGTGCCTGTAATTGCTAGTGGATTCTAGCTCATCTCATATGGCTTTCGACGCTTGACGGAGTCTCTTACTATCGTGTTCACACTTCCTGCATCAGATTTCGTGCAAGGAGTATTTTGGTTTATGGGGTTGCATTATTGTCTTTAGTAACATAATATTGATCTTTTAGTTGATGAGAAGTTATACACATAGAGTGCTTCAGGGAAATCAGCTGTTGAATATTCAAAAACTTGACCCTTCAATGCCAATGTGTCTGTCATTGCATTTCGTTAAAGGTACGATGCATAACCACACCAATTTGCCGAACTAATTTATGTCGGTGTATTTTTTTTTATATTTTTTTTTATGACTGTCATTGTATTTATTGAAATTGTTTTAATATGCACATTGTAGATTAGGCCTCATCATTTAGCCCTTCGACCCTAAGCCGGCCCTAAACCCGCCCGACCCGGCCCTACTTTTTCTCAAATAGGGTAGGGTAAGGGTCATGCAAATGAAGCCCGGCCCTACCTTACGTCCCTGCCCAATTGAGCCCGTAAGGGCCAAGCCCGGCCCAGCCCTAAAAGCCCTACCCTGCCCAACCCTAAAATTTATATATTATTTTTATTATTTTCTATTACATAGGCTTTGTTTTCTTTAACTATTATTTTCCTTGTTACACAACAATTAATATTGATAGAGTTAGAGAGATAGTTAATTGAATATAATCACCTTAACTAAATTAATAAATGTTATAAGTTATTTTCTATATGTGTGTGTGTGTATTAAATATGATAAAAAAAAAAAAAAAACAATGAGTCTTGTATTACCTATATAATCATTGAGCCACATTTTGAGGAAAAAAAAAATAATGTTTTTTTTTTTTGGTTATACAAAATAAGGCCCTTTTCGGCCCTATTTGGAAGGCCGGCCCTTTCGGTCCAAGGGAATCGGGCTTTTCGGGCGGGTAAGGGTTAGCATATTTAAGCCCCGGCCCGACCCTACCGGCCCTAAATTTTGTTGACTTTGACTAGGCCCGGCCAGACCCTAAGCCCTAAAATTTAGGGTAGGACCGGCCCTAGCCCGGCCCATGATGACCCCTATTGTAGATGCAAGACAAAACACGAGTACGAGGGCAGTAGCAGAACTAGATGAATATGACTGCAGTGAGTGCAGTAGCAGGATTGGACGAATGCAGTAGTAGGATTAGGCGATGACGAGTGCAGTAGCAAAACACGAGTACAAGTGCAATAGCAGAACTGGACAAGTATGAGTGCAATAGCCGGATTGGACAAGTGCAGTAGCAGGATTAGGTGATGACGAGTGCAGTAGCAGAACACGAGTACAAGTACAGTAGCAAAACTGAACGAATATGAGTGCAGCGAGTACAGTAGCAGGATTGGACGAGTGCAGTAGCAGAACACGAGTAGCAGAACTGGACGAGTATGAGTGCAGCAAGTGCCGTAGCAGGATTAGGTGATGACGAGTTGTTGAGAGAAAATTGCACACTGTGAGCGAAAATGTCACCCAACATAATTTCACTCGTATTCATTTAGTGAACAGAGTTTTAATTATTTCGGGTTCGACCCATTCAAGACAGAATGTGTCTCTTAATTACAATCCCTTGTTACAGGGAAACACCATTTGATTCCATTTATGAAGAAACCAATTGTGGATGTGTGTTTGTTTGTTTGTTTGTTTTAGCCGCTGCACCCGGATCTTTGAATGGGTTGCCTACGTACCCTTGGAGAGGGATCAAGCCACTCGTAGTTCAAGAGTTCCAATGGGTGAATGACCCATTGGAGGGGATGGCTTTTTGGAATAGGAATAGTGTTTGGACGAATTTGGTGTAAGTGAACCAGAAATTCGATTTGTTTTGGATTTGTTTGGAAAGGTTGTGACGTTTCCTGGTGTTTGGCAGAATTTGACTGATGAGGTCAGGGATTCGGATTGGATGAACCAGGGAGTCATGGATTTTATTTGGAAAGGCTGTGACGTTTTCCTGGTGTTTGGCAGAATTTGACTGATGAGGTCAGGGATTCGGATTGGATGAACCGGGGAGTCAGAGATTTTGTTTGGACTTGCGGTTGCATCTAGTGGGTCGCTAGATTGCCTACATACCCTCGAGGAGGGATCAAACCATTGTAGTTCAGGAGTTTGTATTTCTGGTTTTGTACAGACTTTTGTGTTTGACGGATGTATAAATATTTTTTGAACCCGACAAATGTATTTCTTTTGGACACGTATTAACAGAGTGTCTGCTAATTTGATTTGGGTACCCGATGTGTTGAATTTTTTTTGTACTGGGCCGTATGAATAGGCTTTATGTTGTCAACAAACAAACTTCACCGGACCCGAACATCGAAATAAACCGTTTTAAAAATGGACTTCAAGATTTGTGGGTGGGTGATTCCGCAAGCCCATGTATTGGACACCCATCTTTCTTTCCAGGCCCTTAGCTTTATTATGCGTTAGGCCCAATTGTAATCTGAATTGAAATCCATGAGGCCGAACTGGTAGGTTCCATCTATACTCTGGCCAAACTGATCATCTGAAGTCCTTGTAGGCGTAGCTAAGCCAAACGGATAGGTGGTACCAAATCAAAGACGAATTGGAGAAGGAGTCTTGGTGTCCGGCTTCGTACAAGTAAGGAATTGATCGTCTTGATTCTACCACATTCAACAAAGACTCGAACTAGGTAAGACTTTCGAAGTTTCCCCTCTCTTCTCACGAAGCTTTTCGATGATTCTTGTTATTGCAGATTCAAAGCTTGTTCCGGCGATTGGCCAATTTTGATTCGCATGCAAGAGCAAAACTGGGGTGACTTCTCCAATCTGGTACGAACGCCTCTGTGCCCGCTTGAGCAATCGCTTCTTGTTGACCATGTACCGCTGCCTCCCATGTTCAAAAGCCATGTTTTTGTCTTCTTCTTGATTGAAAGATGAGCACGGCTAAACATTGTATTTCTTGGCTTGAGTTGTATTCAATGCCAATATGCAGCACACTTGTTTATATATTCATATATATAATTAAGACTATTCGCTGCACTTGTGTTTGTTGTTGTCACCATAAGCCACCGCTTCACACATTCAATAAACTTGACCACCGTTTGCAATTGATCATCATGCCTTTCATTCTTTTCATATATGCCTACAGCACACCATGACTCAATAATTAAATACATATGCTTAGAAGCTTATCTTGCAGCACATATATTTAATTATGTAATTTGAAGGCCCAGCTTTGGAGTATGTTTTGAAAAGCCTATATTTAAAGCTCTTTCTTTTTGTCATTGTTTGCAGGTTTTGGACTTTCCTCCATGATTAAAGTTCCAGAAAGGTGACTTGCAGCACCCTACTTTCATGTAATAGGCAAACTCCTTTAATTAATGTAAACCTCATGGTTAGGTTTAGCTTTTGTTTTGGCGTGTAGGCATCGATTAACAAAAAGCAAAACCAACACTTTCATATTTTTTTTGTTCGCGTTGCTTTTGTTTCAAACCCACTGAGCCTCTTTACTTTGCACATTAATTAGAAGGGGAAGTTCTCCACCGTTTGGCCTTTCAAGTCGGTGCCACAGGCCACAAGAAATAGAGCTTGAAATTTATGCCTTTGAAGGTGTGATTAACCAAGAGGCTCTGTTCAATACTCGTTGGAGCAATTAGAAACAAACCAGGTGCTATCTCTTTTCCTTTGAACAGAGAAAAGAGCACTGAAGCTCATATTCACAGGTGAAGATGTCGCATGAATTGCTTGCTGTCCATATCACGTCGTCAGCTTCAAAGCTTTGGACTTCATGACCGGAGCTTTTAGCATTAGAATTCAGCTGTTCATGAACAACTTATTCCAATTCGTCAGGGGGAGCTTTGAGCATTGAAACGAGGCCGTTCATGAACAACCGTTTTGTTTCAATGCGTTAAGTGTTTGAGAGCAGCAGCGTCATTTTGGGAAGACTCTAATAATTTTGGTCGTTCATGAACGGCCTATTAGAGTCTCGGAAGATCGACCATGAGACACAGAAGGATTAATTGGAGGGAAGGCAGATGTATACCTGCAATTCTTTTCCTTCTTTCTCTGGGAGCGAAAGTTGGAGTGTCCGACCTTCTTCTCTGTTTCTTTTCTTTCTTAGTCTATGTATTTCTTGCTCTGTGCCTCTCCTCCTCTGCTGCGTCTTTCTCTTATGCTCTCTTCTATGTAGTATTTTCTGCCCCCCGTTGATTGTTGTTAAAAGCCCCATTTTATAAGCAACGTAGAAGGATAAGAGATCATGTTGGTTGAGCTCAGTTTGATTCGAAATTGAAATGATCTTCAGATGATGATGACCACTTCCACATTCAAATTTGTAACTGTAGGAATTATCCATTGAAAGTATTTGAATTTGAAAGCCTGTACAAAGTGCAACATAGGATTGCTTCTTTGTTGCCATACTATTTCTCTTCCTTCTGGAGATAAGAACAAAGGCCAACTAGCTAATCATTCTTGTGCTTTTGAATGAATTTGTTTTGTGGCCAAGTCAAACTATACAAGTATATATATTGTAATGGGCTCCAACTTTTCTGATTTATTTTGAAAGACCATCACCATGTGATTTTCGAATGTAGCCCCTCATTTTGTGAAATTTTTTTTGGTTTCAACACTAGTGCAGTAGCAGAAAACGAGTACAAGTGTAGTAGCAGAATTGGACGAGTATAAGTGCAGTAGCAGGATTAGGCGACGAGATAAGAGTCGTAGAAGAGTGAGGTTTTGTGAAGCAACATAAAGGAATTATTCTCAAGGAAAAAAAAAAGTAACATAAACGGATTATTTTCAGGGAAAAAAAAAGTAACATAAATGGATTATTCTCACACAAAAAAAGTAACATAAACGGATTATTCTGAAGATAAACAAAAGTAACATAAACGGATTATTCTAAAAAAAAAAAGTTTTATGTGATTATTCTTAGAGAAAAAAAAGTAACATAAAGGGATTTGAAGTCAAAAGAAGTAGCTAAGGGTAAAAAAGTAAATTAACTGATGACATATGGTATGTGAAGAGCAGATTGTCTTTATTTATCAAATTTAATCCTTATATAGGGATTATAAGTCAAAAGAAGTAGTTAAGGATAAAAAAGTAAATTAACCCATGACATGTGGCAAGTGGAGAAGACATTGTCCTTATTTGTAAGATTTAGTTCTTATATGTTTAATTCAATTTTTAAATGATGTATTTGTTAAGTCATCTTTTGTCAATAACTTATATGTAATTTGTTAAAACTAAAATGTACAAGTAAATTTAATTATGGAATAAGAAAACATGAAAGGTAGTGATCATTTTGGCTAGTTCACCAGAGATGTTAATTGATACTACGCCCAAATTATAAGCAAAAGTTAATGTCTTGACATTTTCAAAAATGAGACATTTTTTTTTTAAAAGACTGTTATGGGTAATTCTATTCATACCTCTAAATTTGATATTTTGACCTCTAATATTTTTTACCCTTAGCTACTTCTTTTGACTTCAAATCCCTTTATACTACTTTTTTTTTCTAAGAATAATCGTTTTATGTTTTTTTTTTTTTTTAGAATAATCCCTTTTATGTTACTATTAGTGTTAACTTCATCAAAATCTTTATAATACCTTTATAAACACCGAAAGTAAAAAATTTAAAACACGAAAAAAAAAATCAATCTTTTTTTCATTGCTCATACTAACACTTACTAATTTTTTAATATGGATTGAAAAAAACGAACATTGAAACTGAATGGAAAAAAGGAAAAAATAAAAAAATGGAAGTAAATCAAATTATGATTTTATTAGGAAACTTTAATATATTTTAGGACATCTTTTTAATTAATATAAATTAAATGAGAAATTTTCATTAAACAAAATTTCTTTTTTAATTTGATATGTCATATGATGGAGGATATTCCTGGAAAGAGAAATGGGTTGAATAAGTAAATCTAATAATTGAAATTAAAATGTAATGAGCAAGTAGGGTGAACAAAGAAAATTATAGCGTGGCAATAGCCTCACCCACTAATGTTTTAATAATAAAAAATTCTCTTAATGAATGGATCAACTCCATGTTGTTGCTCCACATCAGTGATATTGGATTAATTCAGGGGTGAGAGAGTGCAGTAGACTAGTCATATATCGATTCTGATTCATGAATCTTTGAACTTGGACAAAAATTAAGGTGTAGGAAGAAGAAATATATTGTTGGTGAGTGGGTGTTTGAAGCGGCAAGATGATCTGGTCGCTAGAATAATCTTATATCAATTAATAGGTTTCTTATCCATGGACTAAATAAACTCAAATCCATTTCTCCATAAGATCCATAACATGAAATAAACCAAGATTTATAATAGATTACAACACATCCCATCAAATTTTTGTCCAATTGATATGAAACCAGATTTATGTTAGATGGCTTGGTGTTTTTAGGTGTGGAAGAAAAGAAGATTGCAGAGAGAAATTTAAAACGAAAAAAGATGGGTAAAATTGGAAGTTTTGTGTGAAAATTTGATGGAGAGGTCTAAATATCAAATTTATAGGTATAAATAGAACAACCCGACTGTTATTATCAGGAAAGTTTTAGGGTAGTGAAATTCACACTTCCCATTTTAGAGCAACTCCAACAGTTTCCCCATATTTTGATTTTTCTCTATTTTAGGGGAAAATGAGCATCTTTTGCTTCAACAGAGCCCCTATAACTATCCTCATTTTAGGGATAGTGACGGAAGAGAAAACCAAATTTCCTAAATTTACAACAATCTCTAAAATTTTAAGGAAAAATTGTGGAGATTTTAGAGATTGTTGTAAAATAGGGAATCTTTTGGAGTTGGAGATGAAAAAAATGCTAATGTTTTGACTTTTGCTTCCCTATAATATAGAAATGATAGGGAAGTTGTTGGATACATACTTTATTTTTCTTTTTTTAGTATATTAAGTCTTCTCTTTCTATAGTATGGATTGTAAACCATGAGATGTTAAAATACTAAAAAAAAAAACATGAAGTAGAGACTATGCACCTCCTGGTAGTATGGTTTAAAACAAGAGCTGGTAATTTGGGATAACTTTTAGGTGATTTTTCTAGCAGGAGCTGGCAGTAAGTTATTCTCAAGTGTTTATCTATTCGACTAAGCTAAACTATACTAACAGGAGGTGCATAGTCCACCTATAGATGTTCATGATTAGATTTTCTAGTATAAAAGGAGTTTCACCTGAAATAAGAAAACATAAGACAGAAAGAAAACACATAACAGAAAAATAGAGATGGAGAGAGAGAGAGACAGAAACAAAGACTTTGAAAACATCATAATTCATAAGCAAGCTTGTTAGAGGTCTGGAAACAAAAAGTCTCATCATCACTAAACCAAGTTTAAGGTAGGGGAAGTTCTAGGGAATCTCAAGTATGATTTTATATACTTATTGATATGTTTTGAATGATATTTTCTGTTGTGAATATTTATGATATGTAAAATGCTAAATCACCTAATTAACCATCTCTGTCCAGATTCATTGTATTTTGTAATTGCTTGATCTTAGCTTCCTCTTCATTATGTAATTGCCTAGATTAAAGATCTAATTAGCTAACTCATTGTAATTGCTTAGACTAAGGATCTAGATAGCTTAGACAGAGGATCTAGATAGCTGTAATTTAGT
>BDJD01001840.1:0-25427 GCA_002564525.1 Rosa multiflora | reverse complement strand
ACTAGACTGCAACTCTATAATCAATCGTTTCCATGAGATCTTAATGCTTCAAATATGTTGACACTATATGTGTTGTTGATAGGATAGCGTTCTATACCTTGATTGCATGTTTGATAGGCTTAGCTATTGTGCGTTCACGTAGACTAAGTATTTAGGGAAACATTAATAAGGGACATGATCTGCTCCGACTTGTTTCTTGGTTGATTTCTATTCACACCTTAGTAATTGAATCTAGGTTAACTTAACATTGTTCGAAAGTAATTGGTGGTGGATTTCCGAGTCTCTAACATGTTCTCCATCTTATTTTCTCAAAACCTAAAATCAAATTTGTTTTCTTTTTGTTTTCTCTTTTATTTTCGTAGGAACATAAAAACCCCAAAATATTGTTCTTGCTTAGGATTGTAGAGCACCTTTCTATCCCCTTCTTTTCCTGCCATCTTTTTCTCTCTTTTCTACTATTTGACGTTTTCTTTAGTTTAATATTGTTATTTGTTTTGTGCACTAGTTAGTTTAGTTTTGTTTTCTTTTGTGTGAATTATAAAGTTACCCTCAATCCCCGGCTTGAACGATCCCTGCTTACTCTATATTGCTAACGACTACATCTTGCAGGGTTAAGTTGAGCGCCTATTTTGGGCGTATCACCCAGTTTGAATCACAATATGCTTTGAGCTTAAGAGAACTATCCACAAGAAAAAAAGAGTCCTTGCCCTGGTGTTCCTTTCAAATAGCGTAAGACACGAAGTGTAGCTTTCATGTGTGGTTTTCGTGGTTGATGCATGAAACGACTTAATTCATGAACTGAAAACACAATATCAAGTCGTGAAGGATCATGTAGCAATTCCCTATTAGTGGGAGAAAGTTTCAAGTGCTGCTCCATAGGAAATGCAGCTGGACATGTTCCAAGAAGTCCTGCATCATCAATTATCTCCAAGGCATACTTTCTTTGAGAAATAAAAATCCCTTTCTTGGAACGTGCCACTTCTATGCCCAAAAACTACTTTGAATTGCTAAGGTCTTTGATGCAAAATCGTTGATGAGGAAATCCTTCAGAGACTGGATAGTCGTAGGATTATTTCCTGTAATTACAATGTCATCCACATAAATCAAGATGGCAGTAAATGAGGAGTTAGTGGACCTGGTAAATAATGAATAATCTGCTAACGATTGCTTAAAACCAGCTTCTTGAAGGGCAGTAGTAAATTTCTCAAACCAATTCCTAGATGTTTGTTTTAAGCCATGTAATGATTTATTTAGTCGACACACCAAATTCTCCCCCTGTCGACTAAATCTAAGAAGTGGGAGCATGTAAACTTCTTCATCCAAATCACCATGGAGGAATGCATTTTGAACATCAAGTTGATGAAGAGGCCAATGATGCACAGCTGCAATGGCAAGCAAACACCTGAAAGTGACTAACTTTGTTGTAGGGGAAAAAGTCTCTTTGTGGTCCAAGCCTTCTTTTTAAGTATAACTTTTTGCAACAAGGCGTGCCTTATAGCACTCAATTGAACCATCAGAGTTGTGTATTTGATTTTGTAGACCCATTTGCAAACAATAGCTTTCTTTCCAACAGGCAAAGATGTGAGTGTCCAAGTCTGATTTTGCTCAAGGGCCTGTATCTTTATGTTCATTGCCTCACGCCATTTAGGATCTGTCTCAACTTGGGAAAAAGAAGTAGGCTCTATAATTTGAGAAATAGTGGCTACAAAATACCCATGAGTGGAAGGAAGTTTCTGATAGTTAAGAAAATCAGAAAGTGGGGTAACGAGTGCTTTTACCTTTTGCAGAAGTGGAACCCAATGAAGATATTAGATTGGAAGAAGTCTTATAACAAAGGAAATTCTTAAGAAGAACAGACTAATGGCGAACTCTCACAGAACGACGAGTTGGTTCTAGTGGTGGTGGTGATGGAGATGGTAGGATAGGAGATGATACTGCAATCCCGTCTGATGCTAGGATTGTTTATGATATTGCAATTCCTTCTATGGGTAATGATGAAGGAGGACTTGCAACTGGGATCGAAAGAGGGCTTTCAATCCTTATGGTGATGACGGGAGTAATGGCTGAATGTTTTACTGAGAAGATGGTATTGTGGGTGGTGAAGAGGAATCTGAAGTTGGCTCTTCAAGGAGGGGTAACAGTAGGACTGTGCCTTCTGATGTAGGGACATGATTATCTGTTTGAAATGGAAACGTATCTTCATGGAAAACAACATCTCTACTAGAAAAAAATTTATGAGTGGTTAAATCATACAAACGATAAGCTTTCTGTCCAAAATGATAACCAACAAAAATACATTTTCGTGCTCTATGATCAAATTTGTGGGAAGGTGTAAGATTAGTGGCATAACAAAGACAACCAAAAACAAGTAAGTGTGTATATGTGGGAGGACGGTTAAAAAGAAATTCATAAGGCGATTTACCAGACAAAACTTGTGTGAGTAAACGATTGATCAAATAGGTTGCAGTGAGAACACATTCCCCCTAAAAAGAATGAGGAACATAAGCGTGAAACCAAAGTGATCGTGCCATTTCAAGAAGATGTTGATGTTTTCGCTCAACCACCCCATTTTGTTAAAAGGTGTAGATACAAGTTTTTGGAAAATTATGCCATTATCTGCAAACAAAAAAAAACTTCTCATGGAGACAAATTCAACACCGTTATCAACACAGATATTTTTGACTTGACGATTGAACTGGTTAGCAACAAAGGCAAAGAAAGATTTTAGGAGATTTTGAGTCTCAAAATTAAAACTCATCAAATATACCCAAGTGCAACGTGTAAAATCATAAATAATGGTCAAAAAATAGCTTGCTCCAGAATGAGAATGAACTTTATAGGGTCCCCAAATGTCACAATGAATTATTTCAAAAGGTTTCTCACTGAAAGTCTTTACTTGGAATGAAGGGCAACCTGCTCTGTTTAGCCAAAGGGCAAAAATCACATTTCATGTTAGAATCAAAAAAAATTTATGGGACATTTTTGGACAAAAGACTAAGGGTAGTAGCGGAGGGATGTCTAAGCTGTTTATGCCAAAGATCATGTTGGAGAGATATGCTATGAGAAATTGGTGGCTGGGAGATTGAGAATGGAGATTTGGTCATGGTAGGGGAAAGGAATTATAGATCACCACATCGTTCACCCAATCCAATAATCTTCTTCGAGTCCAACTCCTGGGTCTCCTACAAAAGACAAAAATCGGGAAAGAAGACTGCACAACAGTTTAGTGAGAGGGTAAGTTTTCTAACGGATGCCAAATTAACATTAAATGATGGTACACAAAGGACATTTGTAAGATTGAGGTTAGAGTTCAAAGAAATAGAACCAATGGAATCAATATGGGTTTGTGCACCGTTAAGAAGATGCCCAGATGGCGTGGTTGGATAACATTTTTTTTATAAAATGGAGGGTGTACATGTGACGGTCAGTAGCGCCACTATCGAGTATCCAAGCATTTGACATAATGGAATTTGACATATTAGATTGGCATTGAGAAAATGAGCAAAAAGGAAAATCTTGTTCGTGTCGTTTTTGAGAGCCATCTTCATGCAGCACTACTTCAACGATTCTTTTGTATTGATTAGCTGTAAGTCCTGGCACAATGGAATTTATCTGTTCAAAACATGAGTCTTACTTGATTTTGTGGACTGGTTTATTTTGCTGCTGACGACTCTGGGATTGAAGCACTTGTATCAATCCTGATTTATGCTGACAACAACTTTTGTTGTTTGGGTGAAGTAGGAACTTGAGTGATCTCCAAGTTCCGTAGTTATGTCTAACAAGTGTCTTTGATATCACCACCATGATAGGGTAATTTGATTATGGTTGAAAACTTGCTTAAATCAAGATAAGATTTCAAGATTGTGAATGAAGGCTAGGGTTTGTTGAAGGATGTGTGGTAAGAGCCAAAATCGGCTCTGATACCATGTTAAATTTGGTATGAAAGATATTGTTGTATTGGTTAAATAAGAAATTATTGTTCAAGTAAATCCCTATTTGTGTGTCTGGCCCAAACTCTAGGTTACTTGACCTAGTGGTAATAGGGTCTTAATTAGAGAGAATCTCGAATGAATATCTTAGAGATATCCATTCATTGTATGATTACCTTTCCTTGTACAATTCAGATTCTATGCATTGTAATCCTCTATATAAAGAGGCCTTTATTATCAATGAGAACACACAACAATTTTCTCTCAATTCTTGTTTTCCTAAAACACATTATCAGCACGACGTCCTAACCCTGAAACAAATAGCCAAACCCTGATTCAAGAAGCTAAAACCTTAAATCAGAATACAAAACCTTGAACCCTTTTCTGCCTCCGCCACACAACTTGAAGCACTCGACCCCAGAAATCCAAAACCGGCCGGAAACCTACCGAACCGGCCACCGGAAGCTCCATACAACCCGCAACAAATATTACACCGGTTCACCAACTTCTAGACCTCCAATTTCCACCAAATTTTGTCACAAGAAGCTCCTCCATCTGAAGATTTCGAAACCGGAAGAAATATCATAAAAATGGGCCAAAAACTTGCCGAACCAGCCGACTGAACGTCCGGCTGAAAAACAGGCAGAAGGAAAAGAAAAAAAAAAGGAGGAAGGAGAAGCTGTAACCAAGAGGCCCAAGCCGAACCCAAGTCGAGCATAAATCGAGCCCAACCCGCGGTCCGCAACCACGTCAGCAGAACAGTCAGTGCTACGTCAGCATCCGGGGGACCCCACTGCCACGTCAGCACTGGAACCCACTGCCATGTCAGCTCCTGGTCAACGACTGCCGATTACTTTTCCTGCCACTTTCCGGGCACTTTTTCAGCCAATTTTTTCCGGTCAAATTTTCCCGCGACCTATTTCGAGGTCTTTTTTTTTATAAAAGTTTCCGTTTTTCAGAGTTTTTAAATTCAATTTCTCTTCTTTTTCAGGGACATGCAAACTCCCTTCTTCTACCCCCCTTTCTTCATCATAGGGGAGACCTAATTAAGCCGAACGGTGGGGGTTCGTACTCACTCCAAGCTTGGAGCTTGTTGAGATCTCCAAACTTAGAGTTTGTAGAGAATTTTTGTAAGGCCCCGTACCTTAACATCTTTATGAAGTACGTTTTTACCAGTTTTGACCGAGGAGTTGACCTTCTATTTTGTCTGTTACGTCGGATTATTCCTTGAGTACGTCGTAGGTTACGAAAAATTTAGTTTGTGGACACGCAGTTTGTATCGATCGGAGTTTTTACGGGAAAGTTGTGATTTAAGTGTTGGAAGTACTGTTCCATATTAAATATTGGTTTTGTTTAAAAAAAAAGAACAGGGGGATTTAGTTATTTAAAAGGAGAGAGAGAGAGAGAGAATCAGACCGAGCAGACCTCCCTGAGCCCTCCCCCTTGCTTTTTCTTCTTCTCCCCGAATCGGACTCGTTTTTCCGGCGATTCACCTCAGCCGAACGTCGTCGGACTCGCCTCCGGCCACCGCAGCTTCCTCTCTTCACTCTCTTTCATCTCAGGTAAGTGATTTTAGCTGGGTAGCCTTGATTTGATTGATTTTGGAGGAAGTTTGCCGATCGGGTTTGAGAACCTCCAGTTGGGTTTTCGATTTCCGGCGGTCTCCGGCCGGAAATCCTTGTGTTTTTGGTTCGCTGGGAAGGATTGAACACTTTTCTGACCTCCTTGGGGCGCCGGCAGCTCTATGAAAGCATCTATTTTGTGTGTTTTTTTGGAGAAGTTCAATGTATTTTATGATTTGGATATCATGTTGAACTTTTGTAAATGATTGTATTTAGTTATAGTGGTTGGTTTCGGTTAAGTTGGTCATGGCAACCGGTATTGTGATTTTGTGGTAGCTACGACTGTGGGAACATTCGGAAAATTAAATGGATCAAAGGAAGTTAAGAGCGAACTTGAGGAATTTGAAAGGGAGAATTTACTCTTTAGTTTTTGGTTAAATTTGTAGCTAGGATATTGAAATTATTTTTTGAGAAGTTACAAGTGACTTTTGTAGGCTATAAGAAATTAGAGGATGTGGAGAATGTTAGGATTTTCATTGTCGGATGTTAAATATCCAAATTGGAAAGATTCAAAATTATAGAGGAATTGTTGAGTAACGAATTACTTAAATTTTCAAGGAAATGAGTTTTATTTCTTTAATGATTGTCTTTAGTGAGGTTAATTTTATCATGCCCAATTATTACAGGACGTACTGAGCCCTCGAGCGAGGAGGACACGGGCAGGCAGCAGGATTAGCTGCGGGACTTACTAGTTAGTAGACTTTTATTTTGTTTAAAAAATGCATGCAGCATGGAATTAAGTTTTCAGTTGGATTACTATTTTGAGTAAATGTGATTTTGTGGAAAGTAAAGGATTTAAAAAGAAAGCAGTTGACAAGGAGGCCAGTTTTGGCGCATGCGTATCTTACCTAGTTGGCAGTCCCTTCTAGGTAATAGTCTGGTCGGCAGTCCCATCCAGACTACAGCCGGTTGGCAGTGCCATCCGATGCGTCATCTGGTTGACAGTCCCTTCCAGATGACATGAGGTAGTTAGTCGGCAGTCCCGTCTACTACCTGTGGCTAGTTGGCAGTCCCTTCTAGGTAATAGTCTGGGCGGCAGTCCCATCCAGACTACAGCCGGTTGGCGGTGCCATCCGATGCGTCATCTGGTTGACAGTCCCTTCCAGATGACATGAGGTAGTTAGTCGGCAGTCCCGTCTACTACCTGTGGCTAGTTGGCAGTCCCAACTAACCACCGCCTCCTATTCCGGTTGGCAGTCCATTCCGATGAGTGATCTGGGTGGTAGTCCCTCCCAGATGGCATGAGATGCCTAGGAAGCAGTCCTTCCTAGTCATCAAATGAGATTTGGAATTATTATGGAGTCTCGCTGCATGTTGGTTTTGTTGAAAAGAGAAATGGGGAAGCATTCCATTAATTGTTTCAGATTTGGCTTCGGTTTTGTCCACTCACTCTAATGGATGTTATATGTTTTCCCCTGGGCCCTTCGTTTTCAAATGCCCAGATTTCAGATTTGCCGAGATCACGTCCAGGCTCTAGAGGCTTTGGGATCAGCGCTTCCGTTTTTGTCCATAGGTTATTACTTAACCGGTCTTGTATGATATCGGCTTAGTTATTAGTGTTGCTCTGATAACCCTTTTAATTTGATGGATGTTTTTGTTCGGATTGATGTTGTTTCCGGAGGTTATGTTGGATTTGAACTTTCCGAATGTAATATATGTGTTTGGAATGTAAATATGGTATTGTGGGTTGAGTAGAAGTTAAAGTTTTAATCATGTCCAGGTTTGTGAACTTTTGGGTAGCCCATATTTAGGGGAGGTTCTGCCGAATTTTCGGTAAGATTTCGCTTAACGTAGGCCCCGCAGGCTCGTATCTAGGTTTTGGGGTGATTCTTGGGTCGGGTCCTGTCAGTTGGTATCAGAGCACTGGGTTATTAGATTCTATGGCCGATATCTTCTTATAGTTGTCTTACATGCTAGATAGTATTCAATACCTTCCGAGTGATGGCCCGACTGCAGCGGTTGCCCATCATATACTCTTCGGTGCTGAAGTACTAATCAAGTATGTAAGATAGTTGTTGTTGGTGTAAATACCTTTGTGTAACTCAATTATGGGAATTTCAAGTGTAATGAGACGCGGATGCAGATCTCGTGCTGGTAGGAACCATTCACCCGCTGGTGAGGGTGATGATGAGCAGGTTCCTCGTGGGTTGTTACGGACAGTGGAGCGGTTGTTTGAGCGTTTTGCAGCGGCCCTCTCCAATCCTAGGACTGATTATACTGTGGAGCGTGCCAGACGCCATGGGGCGTATACTTTTTCCAGTGCTCCTACGGAGTCCGTAGCTGGAGACTGGATTACTCGCATGGAGAGAGTATTTGAATCCTTGGGTTGTCCAGCTGCTGGGAGGGTTCCTTTGGCTATTGATCTCTTAGACAGGGATGCATGGCTATGGTGGCAGGGTACCAGGAATATGGGTTTTGACCCAACTACCATGACTTGGGAAGGGTTCAAAGCGGAGTTCTCAAATCGATACTATAATCAGGCCTCCCAGCATCGTCTCCGATTTGATTTCATGCAGTTGAAGCAGACTGAAGAGATGACTGTGTTGCAGTATGAGGAGCGTTTCATTGCTTTATCTCGGTTTGCCCCTGAGTTGGTGGGGACAGAAAAGTTGAAGGTTGATCAGTTTATTAATGGCCTCTTACCTATATATCGAGATTGGTTGGCGCCTCACGATTATCCGACTTTTAAATTAGCTGTGGAGGCTGCTATGAGGTGTGAGGCTAGATATCTAGACGGTTCCCGACCTTTGGAGATTGGCGGTCCCAGTCAGGGGCCATCCAAGAGAATTGCCTCTAGTTCGGGTTCTGCATCTTCATCAGGCAGTAGACTGAGCAGTTCAGATTCTAGCTCTCGTCAGCGCTTCAGGGGACGCTTCAGGAGGCCTGGGCAGATAGGTAGGAGACAGTCCAGGGGTGGCACTGCTAGTTCCAGTGGAGGCTTTGGTAGACAGTTGATTCAGAGAGACTATCCCCAGTGTGCTACTTGTGGTAGACACCATGCGAGCCCATGTCAGGCAGGTGTGGGGACTTGTTACCAGTGTGGCCAGTGGGGTCACTACAGGAGAGAATGCCCTCAGTTGACCCAGGGAGTCCTCACTACATCTAATCAGAGTGTGGATCAGACCCCCGTGGGTGCTGCTAGTACAGGTTCTCATGACAGTTTGTCAGGCAGGAGCAGCACTCAGCCGGGTCATGGACAGAGAGGGCGTCCAGTGACCCAGGCCCGTCTTCATGCTATGACCCAGCAGGAGGGTCGCACTTCACCGAACGTCATTATGGGTATTTTAATTGTTTTTGGCCAACCAGCTTTCATTTTGATTGATCCTGGAGCCTCTCACTCTTTTATGTCTAAGAGGTTTTCTTTCTTTGCTAATGAGCCCCCATATCTCCTACTCGGAGAATGGTATGTTGTTCTACCATCGGGGGAAAGACATAGAATTGAATGGGTATATCATTTTTGTGGAGTGTTTGTAGAAGGAGTTTGCTTAGAGGCGGACTTGATTCCATTTGAGTTAGTGGAGTTTGATGTAATCCTAGGGATGGATTTCCTTCATATGCATCATGCCTTAGTGGATTGCTTTTGTAGTACTGTATTATTTCGGAGTCCGGGTAAGCCAGTTGTCACCTTTTATGGTGAACGGGAGGTTCTCCCATCTTGCATAATCTCAGCTTTAACTGCTAAGAAGATGTTGAGTAAGGGTTGCCAAGCTTATTTGGCACATGTGGTGAATTCAGATGCCGAAGTATGGATCTTAGCCAAATTCTGATTGTTGGTGACTATCCAGATGTATTTCCAGAAGAATTACCTGGTTTTCCCCCGGTGCGAGAGATAGACTTTACCATTGATTTACTTCCAGGTACATCACCCATCTCTCAAGCACCTTATAGAATGGCACCGGTGGAACTGAAGGAGTTATATATTCAGTTGCAAGTGTTAACAGATAAAGGATTTATACGACCTAGTGTATCTCCCTGGGGTGCACCTGTGTTGTTTGTGACGAAGAAAGATGGTACTTTAAGGCTTTGTATTGATTATCGAAAACTAAACAGGGTGACTATAAGGAATAAATATCCCTTGCCCCGCATTGATGATTTTTTTGACCAGTTGAGGGGTGCTAAAGTTTTCTCAAAGATTGATTTGAGGTCTGGTTATCATCAGTTACAGATTAAAGAGGAGGATGTAGCCAAAACTGCTTTTCGATCACGTTATGGTCATTATGAGTTCCTTGTTATGCCTTTTGGGTTGACTAATGCACCTGCTGCTTTCATGGATCTCATGAACAGGGTGTTTCGCCCGTATCTTGACCGCTTTGTGATTGTGTTCATTGATGACATATTGGTTTATTCTAAGAGAGAGGAGTTACATGCTGAGCATTTGAATATTGTGTTGGAGACTCTGCGGCTACACCAATTGTATGCTAAATTCAGTAAGTGTGAGTTTTGGCTCGACCAGGTGACATTCTTGGGTCACGTCATTACAGTTGCTGGTGTTAGTGTTGACCCCCAAAAAGTAGAAGCAGTGTTGAATTGGGGAAGACCTACCAATGTAACGGAAATTCGTAGTTTCTTGGGTCTTGTTGGTTACTATCGACGTTTTGTGCAAAACTTTTCTAGAATTGCCGCTCCTCTTACCAAGTTAACGAGAAAGAGTGTCAGATTTGTTTGGTCTGAAAATTGTGAACGGTGCTTCCAAGAACTTAAGAGTCGGTTGACTAGTGCGCCAATTCTATCCTTGCCTGATGTTAGTGGGGAGTTTGTAATTTATAGTGATGCCTCTAGACAAGGCTTGGGCTGTGTTTTGATGCAGCATAGTAATGTGATTGCTTATGCTTCTAGACAGTTGAAGCCACATGAGTCGAATTATCCTACACATGATTTAGAGTTGGCAGCTATTGTGTTTGCCCTTAAGTTGTGGAGGCATTATCTATATGGAGCCAGATGTCAGATTTTCACTGACCATAAAAGCCTCAAGTATGTGTTTACACAACCAAATTGAAATTTAAGACAACGAAGATGGATGGAATTGATTGAAGATTATGATTGTACTATTGAATACCACCCTGGTAAGGCGAATGTGGTGGCGGATGCACTTAGTAGGAACCCATCTGTGACCTTGTCATATTTAAGGGCCACTCGAGTACCCCTATTGTCAGAGTTGAGGTCTACGGGGGTTGAGTTATCGGTTGATGAGGTTGGTACTCTGGTGGCTAGTTTTCATGTGAGACTAGCATTCATTGATAAAATACGGGAAGCTCAGCCTCTTGACCCAAGAATTGAAGGGATTAAAGAAGGTGTTCGAGGTGGTTGGCAACTTGAGTTTTCTATTCGAAGAGATGGGACCCTGATGTTTGGAAAGAGACTTTGTGTTCCCAACGTTGAAGCACTTAAATAAGAAATACTTGATGAAGCTCATAACTCCGCGTATGCCCTGCATCCTGGTGGTTCAAAAATGTATCGGACTCTCAAAGAATACTATTGGTGGCCAAACATGAAAAGAGAAATTGTAGCTTTTGTGAGTAAATGCCTTGTGTGCCAGCAAGTGAAAGCGGAAAGGCAAAAACCGTCGGGGTTGTTGCAACCTTTGCCAATCCAGGAATGGAAATGGGAACATCTTACCATGGATTTTATTTACAAGTTACCTCTCACACAGGATGGTAGTGATGGTATTTGGGTGATTGTAGATCGACTCACCAAATCAGCTCATTTTCTGGCAGTTAAGGAAACCTTTAGTTTGGATAAATTAGCAAAGTTGTATGTGGACGAAATTGTAAAGCTTCATGGTGTTCCCGAGTCCATTGTTCCGGAATGGAAATGGGAACATCTCACCATGGATTTTATTTACAAGTTACCTCGTACGCAGGATGGTAATGATGGTATTTGGGTGATTGTGGATCGACTCACCAAATCAGCTTATTTTCTGGCGGTTAAGGAAACCTTTAGTTTGGATAAATTAGCAAAGTTGTATGTGGACGAAATTGTAAAGCTTCATGGTGTTCCCGAGTCCATTGTTTCTGATCGCGATGCTCGATTCACATCAAAGTTTTGGAAGAAGGTTGACAAATTTATGGGAACAGAATTACAATTTAGCACTGCTTTCCATCCTCAAACTGATGGACAATCTGAGCGGACTATACAGACTTTGGAAGACATGTTGAGGGCTTGTTCTCTACAATTCAAGGGAAGTTGGGATAAGCAACTGGCTTTGATGGAGTTTGCTTATAACAACAGTTATCACTCGAGTATTGGTATGGCTCCCTATGAAGCTTTATATGGGAAACAGTGTAGGACCCCATTATGTTGGGATGAAGTGGGAGAAAGACAACTTATTGGTCCTGAGATTATTGAAATCACAACAGATAAAATTAAGGTGATCAGAGAGAGGCTCAAGACGGCTCAAAGTAGACAGATGAGGTACGCCGATAATCACATGAAGCATCTTGAATTTCAAGTTGGTGATTGGGTATTTTTGAAATTATCTCCTTGGAAGGGTGTGGTAAGATTTGGAAAATGTGGGAAACTAAGTCCAAGGTATATTGGTCCCTATGAGATTGTAGAACGAATTGGTCTTGTCGCTTATCGCTTGGCTTTACCTCCACAACTATCTCAAGTACATGATGTTTTTCATGTCTCCATGCTTCGTAAGTACATAACTGATCCTTCACATGTGTTACCAGCTCAACCCATTACACTTACAGAAGATTTAACATATGAAGAAGAAGCATTACAGATCCTTGATCGTCGTGAGCAAGTACTCCGAAGCAAGGTTATACCTTTGGTTAAGGTATTATGGAGGAATCACCTGATTGAAGAAGCTACTTGGGAACCAGAGGACCAAATTAGGCAACAGTATCCACATCTTTTTCCTTGACAGGTCTAATTTCGAGGACGAAATTTTATAAGGAGGGGAGAATGTAAGGCCCCGTACCTTAACATCTTTATGAAGTACGTTTTTACCGGTTTTGACCGAGGAGTTGACCTTCTATTTTGTCTGTTACGTCGGATTATTCCTTGGGTACGTCGTAGGTTACGAAAAATTTAGTTCGTGGACACGCAGTTTGTATCGATTGGAGTTTTTACGGGAAAGTTGTGATTTAAGTGTTGGAAGTACTGTTCCTTATTAAATATTGGTTTTGTTTAAAAAAAAAGAATAGGGGGATTTAGTTATTTAAAAGGAGAGAGAGAGAGAGAGAGAATCGGACCAAGTCGACCTCCACGAGCCCTCCCCCTTGCTTTTTCTTCTTCTCCTCGAACCGGACTCGTTTTTCCGGTGATTCACCTCAGCCGAACATCGTTGGACTCACCTCCGGCCACCGCAGCTTCCTCTCTTCACTCTCTTTCATCTCAGGTAAGTGATTTTAGCTGGGTAGCCTTGATTTGATTGATTTTGGGGGAAGTTTGCCGATCGGGTTTGAGAACTTCCGGCTGGGTTTTCGATTTCCTGCGGTCTCCAGCCAGAACTCCTTATGTTTTTGGTTCGCTGGGAAGGATTGAACACTTTTCCGACCTCCTTGTGGCTTGTTTTGGCCGGAGGAGGTGTTAGGGATGTTGAACAGTGGCTGTCGGATTTTTCCGATTTTGGGTTGAATTTTCGACCCCTTCTGTTTAGTTTTAGCTGGTATTGCAGGTTTGAAAATTGTAGGATTTGCTGTGGTGAAGTGTTTAGGCTAGTTGGGTTGGCCGGAGATGAAGTTTGGTGTGATGGCACGTGAAACCACGCGCCGCCACTAATGGTGGCGTGTTGAGTTGTTTTCTAGCTAATTAACTGTCCTGTGAGGGTTGTTGTTGTTGGAAATTGTTGGCTATGCAGGTATATTGTTGATTCTTGCCTGGTTTTGGAGGTTGTATTGTTAACCGGTTGTGGTGGTTTGTGCGGTGGAGCACCGCCATGGGCGATGGCTCCTTGGGGCGCCGGCAGCTCTATGAAAGAATCTATTTTGTGTGTTTTTTTTGGAGAAGTTCAATATATTTTATGATTTGGATATTATGTTGAACTTTTGTAAATGATTGTATTTAGTTATAGTGGTTGGTTTCGGTTAGGTTGGTCATGGCAACCGGTATTGTGATTTTGTGGTAGCTACGACTGTGGGAACATTCGGAAAATTAAATGGATCAAAGGAAGTTAAGAGCGAACTTGAGGAATTTGAAAGGGAGAATTAATTCTTTAGTTTTTGGTTAAATTTGTAGCTAGGATATTGAAATTATTGTTTGAGAAGTTACAAGTGACTTTTGTAGGCTATAAGAAATTAGAGGATGTGGAGAATGTTAGGATTTTCGTTGTCGGATGTTAAATATCCAAATTGGAAAGATTCGAAATTATAGAGGAATTGTTGAATAACGAATTACTTAAATTTTCAAGGAAATGAGTTTTATTTCTTTAATGATTGTCTTTGGTGAGGTTAATTTTATCATGCCCAATTATTACAGGACGTACTGAGCCCTCTAGCAAGGAGGACACGGACAGGCAGCAGGATTAGTTGCGGGACTTACTAGTGAGTGGACTTTTATTTTGTTTAAAAAATGCATGCAGCATGGAATTAAGTTTTCAGTTGGATTACTATTTTGAGTAAATGTGATTTTGTGGAAAGTAAAGGATTTAAAAAGAAAGCAGTTGACAAGGAGGCCAGTTTTGGCGCATGCGTATCTTACCTAGTTGGCAGTCCCTTCTAGGTAATAGTCTGGTCGGCAGTCCTGTCCAGACTACAGCCGGTTGGCAGTCCCATCTGATGCGTCATCTGGTTGGCAGTCCCTTTCAGATGACATGAGGTAGTTAGTCAGCAGTCCCGTCTACTACCTGTGGCTAGTTGGCAGTCCCAACTAACTACCGCCTCCTATTCCGGTTGGCAGTCCCTTCCGATGCGTCATCTAGGTGGCAGTCCCTCCCAGATAGCATGAGATGCTTAGGAAGCAGTCATTCCTAGTCATCAAATGAGATTTGGAATTATTATGGAGTCTCGCTGCATGTTGGTTTTGTTGAAAAGAGAAATGGGGAAGTATTCCATTAATTATTTCAGATTTGGCTTCGGTTTTGTCCACTCACTCTAATGGATTTTATATGTTTTCCCCTGGGCCCTTCGTTTTCAAATGCCCAGATTTCAGATTTGCCGAGATCGCGTCCAAGCTCTAGAGACTTTGGGATCAGCGCTTCCGTTTTTGTCTGTAGGTTATTACTTAACCTACCTTGTATGATATCGGCTTAGTTATTAGTGTTGCTCTGATAACCCTTTTAATTTGATGGATGTTTTTGTTCGTATTGATGTTGTTTCCGGAGGTTATGTTGGGATTTGAACTTTCCGAATGTAATATATGTGCTTGGAATGTAAATATGGTATTGTGGGTTGAGTAGAACTTAAAGTTTTAATCATGTCCAGGTTTGTGAACTTTTGGGTAGCCCATATTTAGGGGAGGTTCTGGCGAATTTTCGGTAGGATTTCGCTTAACGTGGGCCCCGCAGGCTAGTATCCAGGTTTTTGGGTGATTCTTGGGTCGGGTCCTGTCAATTTATGATCGACCCCTTACGTCATTGTTTCGATCTAATCCAATACCTCTTGGAATTGAAATTCTTGGAAGCGATTACGCTCAGAATATCATAATTTCTTGGGAGCAACTATGCTCAGAAATCTTATATGTTTTCGTGGTAGCCTTTTACGCTCCGAAACTAACCCTAATTTCTTGTTCTCTTTCAGGATGAGTAACCTGAACAAATTTAACTTTGCTCCATTAGGAACAATTGGCTCTGAATATCACAGGTGGGTTCGTGATGTCCGCCAGCATCTCAAGGCCGATGGAATCCTGGATATGATTCTCGAGCCTACCAGGACGTGCTAACTGTTGAGCAAACTCAAGCTTTGGAAGCAAATAGAGCAGCCTTAGAGGCAAATAAGACGAAAGCTATCATCCTAATGACTCGTCCTATGGATGATTCGCTCCAGTACGAGTGTATGAATGAAGAAGACCCCAAAAGGCTGTGGGTCTCACTCGAAGAAAGATTTGGCAACGTCTGTTACTCCCTGCTTCCTGACCTAGAAGTGAGATGGCATAGCCTCCGCTTCTGTAATTTCAAGTCAGTTCTTGACTACAGCTCAAAAGCACTTCGCATTAAATCCTTAATGGAATTCTGTGGTAAAGAGATCACAAATGCGATGTTGATTAAGAAGACTCTCTCTACCTTCCCCGTCTCTGCATTGATGGTTGCTAAGAACTATCGCATTGATGTTGTTGCAGGACGGATCACAAGATTTTCATGAGCTTATTGGAGCAATGAATGTTGCTGAAAAGCATGACAACATCCTTGTGAAGAACAATAATTAGAGATCCGTGGAAATAGAGCATATTCCGGAATCCAATTATAGTCGCGCCACTAAGAGAAGGCGCCAAGAGCGAAACCCTAACCTAGGGATACTTCTGGACGTTCTGGTTCATATAATCCCTCTACTTGGGAAGGTAACCTCCAAAATAGGCGAACACGAAACCGAAGAGATCAAAGTGAAAAGAGAGAGGGAGGCAACCCCTCTGGCCATGTTGGTGGCACCACCAACACTAAGAGTCATCTAAATGACGCTTTCAAAGCACCTCAAGCAATGGAGTCTGAGCAAAGAGATGTATGTTCTCGATGTGGAGTATCTGGTCATTGGGCACACATTTGTAGAACTCGTGAAGAAATTGTCACCGAAGAAAGAGAAGCTCACTATGTGGAACAAGAAGATCAAGAAGATGATCTAGAGTGAAGGGTTGAAGACTACAAATCTGGCTGGGATCAATAGATCTTCAATTCTGTTTAAGTCTTTATTTTCCAAGAGATGTAATAGGCAATTGCCATATATTTTTGTAGTAAATGCCAATGTTTTAGTTTTTCTTCAAAGTAGGCTCACCCCAAAGTAAGTGTGATGTCTAGGAAGGTTCTGAGATTAGTGGTACTTAAGCGAGCCTTGCTCCACCGACATCTCTTTACTCACCTGGTCACATTTATTTGGGAATTACCGAAAGAAGTTAGACGACTACCATTGTTTTGCATTAGCTAGCATTTTGGATTATATTTTCTTTGGTCAAAGAGACAATGATGCAACTCCGTTGGCTTATGAATAAAATTTCGAGTTCTTTTCATTATGACTCTATTTTGATTCTGAGCATATGACTTTGTGACTACGATGGCTGGGCCATCAGTATTAATTCAAGTACATGGAATAGCCCAAGTTCCCCCTGCCAAATGGCACCTTGATTACTGTCATAGAAACTCTCTACGCTCCTAGGGCAAATCACACCTATGAATGGCCAACGGATTTCATGAGAAAATGCATAAAGAGAACGGAAATGAGTTCCTTTGCAATACCTCTAACGATTGCGAACAAATGCGCATCTTAGAGAAATTTATGTGTCTCTCTAGTGGACTCTATGTCACTATTTGAGATATTAAATCCAATGAAGTTATGAGAGAAGATCTCTTGGATTTAGACACATATTGGCTTTGTCATGACAGGATAGGTCATCCTGGTCATGATATGATGATCCGTCTATGAAAGACTTCACATGGACATCCTTTCTCTCGAGCGAAACGAAGCATGAATCAAAAGTTGATTCCTGGACTAAGTATGATCGACGCTGCTTCCTAGGGCACCGCCTCCATCCACCACCAGCCTAGGGCTAGCACAGTCCCTATCCATGACGCCATGGATGGCGTCCATCATGGTGATGGTGCCCCAGGTGATGCTGCAATCACTAACTTGCTTCAAATAACGTTTCAGACGCTCAAGCCCAACCAAAATCCTCATTGGTTGCTTCTAAAGCCTCTCGCTCATTTTACAAAGCCCGTTCGTTAGGGAAATTTGGACTGAGACCGTCCTATGCAAAGAATATAAAAATACTCATTATGTTCTTACATAGAATCGGTGGGGATTCTATGGACTAGTTCAATCAACTTGCGGACGTTTAAATATCTCATGATGTTGGTTGACACGCAAACACGCTGGTCACGTATTGTGCCATTGTCCACTTGTAATGCTGCTTATGCTACACTCCTAGCACATCATATGACAACGAGCTCACTCCCCAGATCATCCTATTCAGTCAATTGGATTTGACTATGCTAGAGAGTTTACATCGACTACTTTCGATGGATATTGCAATGGGACTGATGTTGGACATCACATTCCCATGTACATACCCAAATGGTCTCGCAGAAACGACTACGATGGTAGTCCGGACATTGGTAATGCACATCAATCTCCTTATATCCGCTTGGGGCACTACTAGAAAATGCCCTCAGACATCGGCCAAAAACCGATGAGAAAAAGAATTCTGACCGATGTCTTAGTGGGTGATGAGAAAGGTCCGGAAAATCCAGACATCAGTTTTTAGCCGATGTCTAGTATCATTATACACATCGATTCCTCATTATAAATCGATGTAAATACGTTTAAATGATAACAAACTTGTATGTTTATATATTGTCAAACCCTCATCTTATTGCCTTTAATGCTTAAAGAAATATATATCCTACAGCACAACTATGCATTTTAACATCGTTATTCATTTAAAACCGATGACTGACACTGTTTCACACATCGGTCCCATGAACCTTTCTTGTTGTTCATGATTTTGACGGGTAATTTACCTCATATCCTACGTTTTCAGATTAAGTACACACAATTTAATATTGTATGAACCGATATGTTTACTTACATTAACATCAGATTCTAGAAAAAACAAACGATGTCAATCATCTTATAATACATCGATTCCGGTAAAATAACTCGTCTAATACCTTATAATATATCGGATCATTAAAAAAAATGATGTCTGTAGATTTTCATAACATCAGTTTTCTAGTCTTCATCGATGACAATACTTATACTGAACATTGATCTCTATCTAAAATACGATGTGCACTAGTTTGTGGCACATCGATTCCAACATAGTAATTTGATCTCCAGTGGTTAATGGGATATCGATTTTCATTTTAAAACTGATGTATTTCTCTTAGTGGACATCAGTTTTTATGGTTATAACTGATTTAAACTTTATATATACATCATATTCTTTAAAGAGGGGATGATGTCCACAAAATATGTAGATGCAACTGGAAATACAATCCACATTTGACAAGAGAAATTTGAATATTGAGGTATTCTTTTAATTTCTATCGAAAATCATTATCCTTGAAAATTCACAAAATAGGCAGAATAAAACTCCAACCTATTACAAAGCAAGACTAGAAAATACTACTACAGTTTTGTTCACAACTGCTGCAATCACTACATCTACTACAAAAGGGTTAAACAAAATCTACCCTCACTCAAAATCATATTGCTAGTCAGAATATATAATGAGATTTGTAACTACTCAACCACTTTAATGCGCACCTCTTCATGAGACACTGACAAATGCCCAAGTAATCTAGAGAAGGCAAATTTTGACACACTCTAATAAGAAGACGAAGCACCTGCACAAAGAATCAAAGGAGATGTCTGTTACTCGAGATGTTTGTTGCTCTCCTTGATAAAGTATGTTTTGACAATGCATGACTAGGTTCAATCAATTAAGACAGCAACATGCATGTAATAGAAAGAGAGAGTGATAAAAGGGCAGTTACATTAACAACACATGCATGGTACATTCAAACATTAACATTCTCTGAAAGTTCTTGATTTCAGTTCCAAATTAATAATATCACATATGGTTCATTCCAGATGTAAGGTTGATATAACGTATTAATAATATCACATATGGTTCATTCCAGATGTAAGGTTGTTACTACGTTATATCGAACCAATAGCCCTATGCTATTTCCATTCTATAAAATATCTCACAAAACTCGGTTCAAAGTAACTCCAGACAATCCTGTAACTACCAGTGAGAACCACTAAAAACACCCAATACTCAGCATGTCCCGAACTTGACAGTCCCCAAAGGCTGGAAAAGAATAATATACCTGCACTGAGTTGAATAATTGAGATTTGGGGTATATATCACTTCATCCAAAGCAGGTCCCTAACAAAAAAAGGCATATATTTAATTAATTCCATTTAGAAAATAACATGTAAATTTCAGACAAGTTTCAAAGTTTCACCTTTTCGCACGTAAGAAAGACGCTTCTCTGCTTCTAGCTCCGTCAATGATCTCTGACCCCAAGTTTCAGCAGCTAAATTCACAGCTTCCTCAGCTAACTTGGTCTTTTCATTGAACAGTTTGCATGGAAATAGCTTTTCATTAACCTGAAAAAAAAAACCATTTTGAGTTTCAAGATGATAAAATCATTGAAAACTGCAAGTCTGCCATATCTAAACTTCCCTAGCTAAAGTAATAATCATCTACATATCAAGATCAAAGACAAAGCACATCTTCCAGGACTTTTTCGGCGAAAGTTTTTTCATGAGACATAACCTCCTTCAGTTAGTTTTACAACTCTGCAAGAATATTATAACAAAATGAAATGTGGTTAGAACCTTAGTAAAGAAAACCTGCAGGATGCTCAAAAATATAAATTCTTAGCTGCCAGAATCTAAAGTATGTAACTCATATAAACGGCTTCTTCTCTCTAGAGTACGCTAGCCTTAATACTCTAAAGTAGAATAGAAGTCATAATATTGAATTAATAGTATTCAATACATAACATTAACTCCTTCAACTCTCGTGTGTAAAACAGAACAGAACGTCTCATGTGTAAGTAAAACCAGTTATTATGAAGCTCAGGTGTTACCTTGGCATCAGCATCTCACGCAACCTCACCATAAATTCAAGGTCCCACCAAGGATTATGACTGTTCCTCGACCTGCCATATTGGTTACAATATCAACTGCCCCTAGACGACCACTTTGTGCCACAATTTCGAGATAAAAGTACAAGTAAAGAATTAAATTCACAGTTTTCATTAAATTATGTAATTCCATTTCAAACTCCCCCAGTAATCAACTTAAACCAAAAGGATGAATGAGACCGCACCTCATGGGGAATGCCAACTTCTTGCAACTGCTCAGACAATGAGTCACTCTGCTCAACACTAGTTGTGCTAACAAGTACAGGGTGAATTGTTTTGTGCATTCTAGAAATCTCTACTACAACTGCCCACCATTTACCTTTAGTTGCCCTGAAAACTACATCAAACTCATCCTGAGAAGGAAAACGAAGAGATTGTAAGAAACTTGAAAGCCAACACATAAGGTAAGTAATGTAAAAAGGTGTACTAGAATATCTTGTGCAAATCTCCTTATTATAGAATATTCAACTCAAACCATTTAAATTCCTGCTATGAGATTAAATATATGATTTAAAAACAGCAGTGCACTGCATTATGGCAAGCTAAACCAGCAAATCCGACCTTTCTTATCATAGGCTTGTTTGTGGGGACAATTGTAACTTTAAGCTTGTATATGCTTTCAAATTCTGTGCTTTCAGTTGCTGCAGTTCAAGTCATTCCACAAAGTTTTGGAAACTGTCATAGATAATATATAAATAAATAAACACTTCGAAGAGAACAAATTTTTTTTTGAGATGTGACACTCAATGAGGTGAGAGATAGAATCCTACCTGGAGAGAGAAGTTTTGGTAGCTAATAGATGCCAGAGTTACAGTTTCGTTTTGAATCGACATAACTTCTTTTGCTTCAACTGCTTGGTAAAGCCCATCACTCCACCACCTCACTCCATCCTCTATACCTCATATTTAATTAACTACAGTATACATGTATAGAAACTACAGTGATTTTATTGAGGAACTAGCGACAGAGAGAGAGTCGCACCTAGATGAGAATACACAGGGAAAAGCACACCTATATGAGAATACACAACATAGAGCTAGTTTTACAGTAGCTGGTTGAAGACCATAATAGAAATGGACGGAACTATAGAACTTATGCGACTGTGAACCCCAACATATGAAACAAAAGCAAGGATGATGATGATAATTTAGAGGAAGATATACATCAACACTGAACAATAATCAACCACTATATAATGGTACAATTATCTGCTCAGAACCAAAACTGAAAGCATAGCTCGTGTACACGTGTATATCATATTACAATTGAGCAAGTAGAGAAAGATAGAGACCTCAAGGATTGCAGCTCCAAGAAAATCACCCTTGTCAACATCCAACATTCCATCAGGCAACTCCAATATAATCCTTCCCACAGGGTTTGAATAGATGGAAATAAAATGTAATCATTTCTGTCAAATGTTAGGGATGAATGAGATCATTAGATAAGTACAGCATTGTAACGCTTGTTGCAAAAACCAAAACAAATATCTACCTGCTCAGTAAGAACAGCATACGTCATCTCCTCTGACTTCAAAAGGATAAGCACAGCTACAGCTGCTCCTCGTGCAAACACAATACCTGGAACCTAAGTATGTTTAAGTTCATACGGGAAAAAAAAGAAGAATAAAAAAATAATAGATGAAGCAAAGTAGAATTTCAAGACAAGCCACGCAGCTGATTGAAATTGATGGATTTACTTTTTCCCTGTTTGTTTATCAAATACATCTGCTTGGAATTTCAGAAAACCGATGTGCTTCCCGAACATATCCACTCCTTACCCAAAATATCAATCAAAGAATTAGAAACGACTAAAGTGATATGATATATAAGCCTATTACTGACAACTCTATCAACTGATGAGGAAATCATAATAACCAATTAACCCACTTGAATGGAATGAACTACCTGAATTAGAACTCGTGTAAGAGACATGGAACCGCCGTGTAAAATCCCATTTTCACTCTGGGTGTTCTTCAGCCACTACTTAAACAAAGAAGAATCGATAGCACTCCTGCAAGATGCCATAGACTATAAACTACTTAATTCAACATCTCTATGACTCTATTTATAACTGGGTCTTAACAATACCAAAAACCACAACATTCTAAAAAGTAAAAACAAAGTGCAACTGTGACTCGCCTGAAATCGGAATCGGAGATATGGGGGGCAGCGATGATCTGGACAAGTTGACAGGATAGAGTAATGGAGTAAGTTAACGGTGGTGACGAGTCATACAACATTTTGCAGCTGAAGGATCCAACCTCAGTGGGACTAGACGAAAGGGGAAGCCAACCCACGGATCCACCCCCTAGCGGCCGACGATGGAGAGAGAGAACACAAGAGAGACATCTGACCAAGAGATCACCACCATCAGGTCCACGAAGGGTTCGCCGGTGGTGGGTTTGGAGCCGGGTTTGGATTCGGGTTATGGTGGTGGTGAGTGAGGGTTTTTGGAGCTCAGGAGGACCGAGAAGCCTGGGAGTAGCCATGGCTCGATTTGTGTGAGCGGGAGAGAGAGAGAGAGAGAGAGTAGGGTTTGGAAAGACAAGGGAGCAAGAGAGAAGGAGAAGAGAGAGAGGTGATGGTCGGAGGTGGAGGTGGAGATGGAGGGGAAGGAGGGTCAGGTTGGAGAATGAGGTCGACGCGAAGAAGGAGGCGCGCTGGAGTTGAAGTGAGAGTTAGTAATTAGGGTTCAAAAGTTTCAGACAAGTGAAAAAAAGTGTAAGTGTTGGGGGGAATGAATATTTTGGTCCCCCTGCGTTTCTGAAATTTTCAACTTAGTCCCTCAGCGTTTTTTCAAAATTTTTGAACGAGACTTTACACATCAGTTAATTTAACGACCGATGTTTATAATCACAATAGAAATCGATATTTCATAAACCGATGTTAGGATGTATTTTTTACATCGCGTGCAATTCCGACCGATTTAATAGTGGTGATGCCTGATGGCATAATTCTAGTAGTGGGGTGATGCAATATAGCATGCAGCTATGCTAATTCGTCTACGACCCACCGCCATTCAATCTACCTCTGCGTTACAGCTAGTGACTAGGTATAAGTATCGTACTTACGCATATTTGAGTGTGCCATTTATGTGCCAATTGCGCCGCCACAGCGCTCTATGATGGGTCCTTACAGACGAGTGGGAAACTCAGTTGGCTTTGAGACTCCAACAATCGTCCGCCACTTCATGCCCTTGCAAGGCGATCTCCTTACCGCTAGATTTGCGGATGTCACTTTGATGAGACAGTCTTCCCGTCGTTAGGGGGAGATAAGAACACAGATGTTCAGCAGGAACTACAGGAATTGTCGTGGTCTGTCCCCACTATGTCTGATCTCGATCCCTACTAAAGTGACAAGATCACACATCTGCTGCAAATATGCCTGCAAGGAAGTACGTCCCTACGAGAGGACGTAGCGCCATCCTACACGGAGGTAGGCATGGCGCCAATGCTAAAGAGAGTGGCACTCTGGCGTTACAGGCCATGGCCCCAGCTAGGAAGCGTGGGAGGCCCGTGGGTTCGAAGGATGCTTTGGCACAACCTAATCCTTGGATCATCGACACTCAAAATCCGTCTCATGAGAATCTTCCGGGTTATAGTTATTGTTGGGGGACGCCTCAACGTTAGAACCTATTCCTGAGAATATAGAGCTCTTTGAAAATTACACTAGTGTATATGAGACGTGGGATAGAAACTCCATCATAATTGATAATGTAGTCACGCATTTAGTTGCGCATGAGTTTGTTGAGTCCGATGATATTGAATCACGCTCCGTTGATGAATGAATGCCAACGTAGAGAAATTTGACCTAAATGGAAAGATACGATCCAGGTTAAGATAGATTCTCTAACGAAGAGGAAGGTTTTTGAGCCAGTGATGCCAACATCTCCTAACATAAAACATGTTGACTAATGGGTCTTCGTAAGAAAGCGTGATGAGAAAAAGAGATGGCAATCTCGCCTTATGGTGCAAGGCTTCTCACAAAACGCCCTGGAATCGACTACGATGAGTCATATTCTCTCGTTATGGATGTCATTGCACTCCACTACCCAGTCAGTTTGGTAGTTTCTGAATAACTGAACATGCAGCTTACGAATGTGGTCACTACGTATCTCTACAAGGATCTAGATACGGAATATACATGAAGGTTCATGGTGAACTTCATTTACCCAAGTCAAGTGGCTCTAGACCACGGAGCTCATTTACAATAAGATTGAAACGCTCACTAAAGTGACTACTTGATTGGGAAGGGATATGCCCGAGCGTTTCCATAACAAGTTTCGGATTCTATCGCAGTTCATGTTAGACATGATCTTCATTAGAACCCTTAAAGAGTTAAGGGAAACCGCTGAACACTTGAAATCCGAGTTTGAGATGATGGATTTTGGGAGAACACAATTATGTCTTGGTTTGGAACTTGAGCATTGTGTTGATAGATGCTTAGGCATTTTGACAAGGTCAAGCCTTCAAGCACCCTCATGATCGTCCGTAGTCTTGATCCTGAAAAGGATTTTCTTTGTTCAAAGGATGATGACGAAGATGTGCTAGAGGCAAGAATGCCTTACTTGAGTACAATAGGCACATTATTGTACTTAGCTTAATGCACAAGACTGGACATCTCATTTACAATGAACTTGTTAGCTAAGGTATAGCTTTGCGCCAACGCGACGCCATTGGATTGGTGTAAAAGATATTTTTCTATACTTGAGATGTACGATTGATATAGGCTTGTTTTATCCCTCAGAGAGACGATGGATTCGGACTCATCACACACTAGGTCATTCCCAAATTGGTTAAGTGTTCACCATGGGTAAAGACCATGATATCTTGGAGGTCTACAGAACAGACCCTAGTCGCTATAACTTCGAACAATGCAGAAATCACTGCTCTTCACGAAGTGGTTCGTGAATGTATATGGATTGGATCCATAATTACGCATGTTCGAAAAATTGTGGTTTGAAGTCTACCACAGATGAGCCTGTGAGCATTTAGGGTAATGCTGCTTGTTTTGAACAAATGAAGCAAGGCTACATCAAAAGCGACAACACACTAGGCCAAAAAAGTGATCAGACAACGGACCAAATTCGTTGTGTGATTTGGACGATTTCCGTTGTGTATCGGAGCGT
>BDJD01001838.1:64775-78317 GCA_002564525.1 Rosa multiflora | reverse complement strand
AGTATGGTGTGCGTAGTAGCACTATCCACGAGGCATTCTAGCTCTTCGGGAAACATACTTGAATGAATAAAGTTCGAATCAAAATAGACACTTTATTTCAATGAAAGCCAATGACTACGTCAAAGTTTCTAAATTTAATCCAAAAAGGATAATCAAGCATAGACAAGTAGTAGTGACTCAATCTGTTTGGTAATTCCAATTTGGTTGTGACCAGGTAAGGTAAGGAGAGATTTTGGTGGAGCGTTGCTCATTTTTAAACCGTTCTCTCAGTTCAAACCTTTCCTAGACATCACAATTACTCTTGAGTACGCTTAGTGAGAAAGAGTTATAACCACTGTCTTTGTTGATAGTTTCCAAAAAAAATTTTGGATTTGGATTGAAACCAATGACGTTTATATGGTCAAATTTTTATGCTTACGAACGCTCTTAGTTCGTAAAAATCTATGCTCACGAATGCTCTTAGTCCGAATATCACGAACGCTCTTAGTTCGTATATAGCGTGAATCCCCACGATTCCGCTTTTAGCAAATCGAACCCACGTTACAGAAAGGTGGGATGTAGAAGAAAGGATTTTGTAAGTCCCCGGAAAAATAAAAATAAATTTAAATTTCAAAAATGGGAACAACTTACTAGTGAAAACTTACTCATGAATTTCAGAATTTGAAATTCTCAATACACGCGCGTATTGCTGCAGGCGTGTAGGATTGCAGGTGTGCTATCGATCCTGGGTCGGGATTGCATATGCTGCTTCAATCCTAAGCTAGGATTGAAGTGGATGTTCGATTCTAACCTGGGATTGTAACTTGTTTACAATCCTGGTCGTGGCTAATGGCTCGGCGGTGCTAGGCTTGTGCACAAATGGGATGGGGCCGAGAGTGTGGCCGGTAGGTTGCGTTGTTGGCTGACGGGGCTACAATCCGAAGTTACGATTACAGTAGCAATTCGATCCTAAGTTAGGATTGTAACCAGTTTGCAATCCTAATCGTGGCAGATGGTTGGAACGTGGAGCTGCAGGGGCAGCAGGCTTGCAGTAGTGCTGCAGGAGCAACAGACTTGGGGCAGGGCTGCAGGGGCAGCAGACTTGGGGCAGCAGAGGCGCAGTAGCAGGTTGGCCGAGAAGTGCTGCAAGGCTGCAGGGGCAGCAGCAAGGCAGCTTTGCAGGGTCGCAGGCACACGGGCGCCCAGGCGAGCAGCAGGGGCTGCTGTGCAAGGTTGCAGACGCACGGGCCAGCGAGCTGCAGCGAAGGCTTGGCTAGCTCGGGCTAGGGACTGCTCTATGAATGACTTGGTTTCGGGTTTTGGTTTTCTGTTTTGTGGCTAGAGTCGTGCTGATCACGTGTTTAAGTAAAAGGGAATTCGAGAGAGAATTGATGAGAGAATTGTGTCTTATTATTGAGAATAGGAGCCCTATATATAGGGATTACAAAGTACATATTCTAATGTTACAAGGAATACTAATCCGTCTAGGATTAGGAATTCTAGAACCTTCTCTCATATTACTACTCCTAGTTTGATAAGACACACTAAGTCGATTTTCCTTCAACTTACCATGATCTTTTAATAGTTACTACGTCCAGTTATTTTTAGTTTGTGCATCATATATGCAAGGTAAATATGGAAAGAGAAAGCATCTGTAATGGTACACAGAAAAGTCACATGGTGCATATTCATGATTTCATTCACCAAAGACTGATGGACATTAGACTCCAACTCTGAAATGGAGTGGCAGCACTCCTCTTTCTGGTTCCTCTGAAAGTACTTTCTTTTTTAGTATAAGAGAACAACTACACAAGAGTGACAAGACCCTTCTTTCAAGACTATTAAATGTAAAAAGTGAGGTCCTCTCTAGTTCTCCATTGCAATTAACACAGAGAGAGTGCAGAGGTTTTAGTGAGAAAAAATGAAGATCATGGAAGAGAAGAAAGACAGCGCAGAGTTTGAGGGCTTGAAACCTTTTTGGGGTCTTCCTCCTCCTCCTTCAGTGCTCAAGCCCTTTGTGCATGGCGGAGTCGCTGGGCTTCTCACAGGCTCTATTAATGGGGCAATGGAGTACTCAGGATTCCACATCCTGAAGAACGTCCCTCTCTTTCGAAACCATCCCACATATGTGCCCCGTTGGATCTTTGTCAAGGTACATTTCAGGCTTCCTTTGGTTTCTAGCTCGCCAATTTCTTAATTTTGATTTATAAGAAAATTTAATTTATACATAGCCTAGATTAACATAACCAGCTTTTGCACAAAGTTACTAAGCTTGGTTGTTAGCAGATAATCCCTGGTCTGGTTTTGATTGATGCTTTGGCTTATAGTCAGCTACTTGGAATTTACGAGTAAGTACTAGTTCTAGAACCAAATAATTAAGTACATAGCTATAGTTGTTGTGTCATCTTGATTGATGGCCATCAATTGTGTTCAATAGTATACAGGACTTGTTTTTAAATTTGGGTTTGCTTTAATAGGATTCTGAGACGAAGAGCAATTGCTGCAAATGAGGGTATGCAGCCAAGGCTTTATCAGGAAGCTGCTTGTGGGTTGATTGCAGGAGCAGCTGGAACATGTGTCAGCTTTCCATTGTATCTAGCGCTTTACCGGAAGCGGTTTGAATCTATGGGGGATGCTGCAGGGCGGTGGAGACTAAGAAGCAATTTGTCACATATCTTCAGATATGGAAGTGTTTCATGGAAGAGAAGAGTTGGGTTAGGCATGGGTATGGTTGCTTCCTATAAGCCAAGTCTCCATTATCTCGTGGAATCTCGAGGTTTTAGTGAAGAGGATGCAAAATCTGGTAGAAATTCTTTCCATATTACTCGAGTGTCGAGGCATTAATAGTTGATTGCCAAGTAAAATGAATCTGAAACAGCACTTACTTGAGAATCAAAATTTCCTGGATATAATCACCTAATTAATATTTCTCTTTGTCACTTCTACACCTATTAAAATTAATATTCTGGCTATAAGTCTAGGACATAAAAGTCATTGTTCATGGACAAACAAAGTTACAAATACTGATTCTGCCTATCTAGCTTAGCATGTTACAGATGAAAGAATGCAATTTCGCTCCAAACTTTTGTGCATTCGTGATAATGTACTATACAAAATGCAGTCTCCGACTGATCGAGTATTGCATTTCATTGGATGAATCTGTTATATATCGATCTGTTGTTCTTGTTCAGGTGCAGGGGCTATTTCAGCATTTTCTGCTGCTGCATGCGCTGTATTGGCACCATATGCTTGCTCCCTCGTTCTTGCACGTGAAACTCTAAGATCAAGAGGACCCCTTGGATTCTTAACAGGACTTTCTGGTCTCTGTTTTCACGAAGCACCTAAGGTCATGGTATTCTGGGCTGTTTTTGAAGAACTCCAGAAATATTCCAAACCATCAATAGAATCCGAGCAATCTTAGCTCTGGCTGTTTTAAAATGACAACTGAGGTTGGTTTGGCCAAACATGTATCAGTTAATAGTCTTGAATCGAACTGCGTCATGTATTTCCCACTTGATCCTCACTTTCTGAGGCTATTACATATATGATCGTTTTTGCTAGGGGTGAGTTCCCCAATGGACCATTATATCAATAATCTTCTAGATTTTTCTCTTTGTTATTTCTGAACCTATTAAAATTAATAGTCTAGCTAGAACATAGAAGACATTGTTCATGAACAGACAAAGTTACTAATCCTGATCAGTGTCTGTTTTTACTATTCTGGTTATCTAGCTAGCTTAGCATGGGGGAGAAGAGGAAATAATTCTTAGCATGCAACAGATGGAAGAATGCATTTTAGCTCCAAACTTTTGAGCATTCCATAGAAAATGCGTTATCATTCAGAAAAAGGAAAAACTTCTTCATTTCTTTTTTTGACATAAGCTACAAATTTAAGACAACTGAAAATAGGTCGACCTAGCTAGCTAGCTTAAACGCATGTGAAGACTCAAATGTCACACTGATAATACAAATTTGCTTAGATGGCTTCTTCTGCAATGGGGTTTAATACATGCCCAATGAACATCACTGTTCCAGTCACTTCTTCTCTGATCAGATAAAGGAATGGGTGATCTGCCACAAAATCTTGCTGAACTAGTAACAAATTCTGCAGCAGTCACAGCAGCAGCTTCTGTGCCTAGCTTCTTCATTAATTTCAATGAAGGCTATAACACCTGTGTCCTCACCCTAGCCTCCACAATCTCTGTCAAGGTTTGAGGCATAATCCGAACGGTGACAATATATCTAGAGCTTCAAAGCCAGCAGATATCTTAAACTGTGGTGGGATTAAAAGTCTATCAACTGGAGCCTTCCCAAGTACAAAGTGGCGATCTATAAACTTAGAGTCCCGTTTCTTTCATTGATAAGACCTCTGGTCTCCTTTTCTGCCCAGGAATTCACTTGATATCGTGCTTAATTCCTCAGGCCTGGTCATAAATTCGACTTGATTCAATGCTACCTTGTAAGTACGTAGTATCCAGTACTTGTTTGAAACCAAGCTTGACATGGACAGATTTTTCAAACCAAACGCCTTGTAAGTAGGGGTGGGATTTATTGACCGATAATGACGTGCCATGTTTTAATATATAGATCGAGAATTAATTTTAATTTTATTGTTTCCTGGTATGATTTGGATAAATATGAAGTAACTAAGTAAGTATTCTGGAGTCAAATAAGTACTGATATAGAGCGTTCGATACCACACCTTGCAACTTCTTTTTGAACTAGAGACCATCTTCCTAATTTTTGATTTAGCTAGTTTGTAGTTTTTTATTGTTCTTGAAAAAGCTTGTTTCTTTAATTTTCGAGGGGTTAGGTTGTTGTCTTCCCCTTGCCGGTTTTGATGTACTATTTTTACTTTTCTATTTAATAAATTATGTTCGTTTCGTCGAGGTTTGCCAAAAATAAAAATAGAACGTTTGGTTAAAATGATTGAAGAGGAGCTTGATCTTGAGAAAGGTAAAATCGGTACGCTACAAATTTGGCGTTCGGTGTCATAATGCTAATTATTATACCCTTAGGAGAAGGAAGCGGTGCCTAGAGTCAAACACAATGTATGGGCTTTTCGGGTGTTGAGGTACTTTCGGGCCTCAAAACGGCATTTTACTATTTTTTTTCAGCAACTTAAGTTTTCTAGTTCGTTATTTGATCTGTGACGTTTTAAGCCTAATTGTTAGTTGCCCTAAGGTTTGTTTTCTAGTATTTAAGCAACCTTTAAAAAGCTGCGGACTCTATCCTTCAAGCCAGTTTTCCAGTTTCCATTATTTCTGGCGTGCGTGTTATTAAACATAAACAGGTTAAATCCGTTACATTTATTAAACAGGTTAAATCCATGGGACGAATTGCAGAGACTTGGAAGCTCGATCAGTAGTAAACGGTCACATGTGTTGAGGTTCACAAGGGTTGGGCTATCTTATTGTTGTAAAGCCCTTGTTATTCTGGCTGCGTCATCCCGTAAGAGAAGGTGAGAGAAACTCTTGGGCGGATTTGTGCTTTAATTACTATTTCAATAAATGTGTGATTACCGGCCATCTTCGATCTTTCACTAGTATCATTAGTTACCTGCTCAAGTATTCTATTTTATGATGGTAAATCTCTTTTGGTAAAACATGGCATCTATTCTATGATGGTCCACACAAGAGTCATACTGTCACAGGTATTCAGTCACCAACTGACATTGGACTCACTCAACACACTGAAATGGTGTGGCAGGACTACTCTTTCTGATATCTCCCAAAAGGACTTCCTTTATTGATTTAAGGTCTCCATTGCACCAAGTTGAAAGGGAGCATGGAAGAGAAGAAAGAGAGAACAGTGCTTAACTCCTTTGTCAATGGCCGAGTGGCTGCGCTTCTTATTGAGTCTGCTCAAGGGGCATACGCCTACTCAAAATTCCACATGGTACTGAAGGACCACCTTCGAGACCATCCCATGCATGTTGAGGGCGGTCTTTCACGTCCAGGTCAAGGTAGTACGTTCCATCCAGGCTTTTGAGTTTTTTTTTCATGACAAACAGGTTTTGAGATTGATTCATGGTTAGATAACGATGCTTGCATTTTTGCACAAGATCCAAATCTTTGGTTATAAATCTCGCTTTTGTTTGCAGATGTTTCCTGTTACAGCCCTGCTTGGAACCTTATCTTATAGTCAGCAGCTTGGAATCTACGAGTAAGTATATTATAGTGGTTACTGGTTAGCTATGTGATTTTGAATCATTGTGTCTATGAATTTTGACCCGTAAAAGATATTAACAGGATTCTGAGTAGAAGAGCAATTTCTAGCAATGATGGTAAGCCACCGAGTCTTTTGCAGGAAGCTGGTTGTGGGTTGATTGCTGCAGCAGCAACAGAATATTTCAGCTATCCATTATTCATAGCGTGGCACAATAAGAGGGTTAAATCCATGGGGAAGTTTTCGAGGTTGATGCATGAATCTGCTTAATACATGGACTGAATAAGTGATGTCCGGTCTCGAAACGGTAAGGTATATCAATACAACTGCAGATTGTTGGAGAATCAGAGACAAATGGTCAGATGTATTGTTAGGTCCTTCCATGAGGTCAAGAATTGGTTTAGGCATTGGTATGCTTGCTTCCTATAATCCAAGTCTCCATTAATTCATGGAATCTAAGCGTTTTTCCGAAGGGATGCAAAGCTTGGTACAGTTTCTTTCCTTATGAGATGAATCTCTACGATTATCAATAAATGTGATTGCTAATTGAAACTAAGCTAGAACAAAGACCACTTATTTGTTAGTTATTGTTTTATGTCTACCCTTATATTTGCTGATGCTATTATTTATCCACGGATCGGAACTTGTTAATCGCATATAGACCTCGCTCAGAGAACTAAAATTACCTGGATATAACCATCCAATTTGATTGGTCGACCCTGCTGTCTAATTTCTATACCTATGAAGATTAATATTCTAGCTAGCTAGAACCTAGAAGGCATTTTCTGCTTCATGAACAAACAAAGTTACTAACACTGATCACTTTATGTTTTTGCTTTTGATATCCAAACAGTAGTATTCTGGTTATGAAAAGAGGATAGTTTGGCTGGAATGATCTTTTATTCAATCACGATTGAATAGTTATACAAGGAGAGACCTACTCTACAAGGCAACTAACACGCCCCCTCAAGTTGGAGAGTGGATATCTCGAACTCCCAACTTGCGAATCATAGGAAGGAATATTTCCTTTCCCAAGGCCTTAGTGAGGACATCCGCCAATTGATGAGCAGAAATGACAAACTTGGTAACAACAGAACCATCTTGGATTTTATCCCTGATGTAGTGGCAGTCCATTTCAATATGACGAGTTCGCTCATGAAAAACTGGATTCGCTGCAATGTGTAGCGCTGCCTTGTTATCACAAAATAGCAAGGCGGGTTCTTGATGTAATATTCCTAAGTCTCTGAGTAGGTATCGAAGCCACGTTAATTCACAGCAGGCACCTGTCATTGCACGATTCTCCACTTCAGCTGAAGAAAGCGAGACTGTTTTCTGTCTTTTTGATCTCCATGAAACCAACGAAGAACCAAGAAAAACACAATAACCTGTGGTTGATCTTCTAGTAATGGGGCACCCTGCCCAATTTGAATCACAATAAGCACGCAATCTGAGATCACTTTGTGAAGAGAAAAATAAACCTTGACCAGGTGCACCTTTGAGATAACGCACAACACGCAAAGCTGCCTCCATATGAAGTTTTCGAGGTTGATGCATGAATCTGCTTAATACATGGACTGAATAAGTGATGTCCGGTCTCGAAACGGTAAGGTATATTAATCTACCAACCAATCTTCTGTAACGAGCCGGATCTTTGAGCAAGTCACTCATGTCAGATAACTTCAGTCCTCGTTCCATAGGTGTGTCAACAGGAGCAGCGCCCATCAACCCTGCATCCTTAATAATCTCTAACGCATATTTTCGTTGAGAAATAAAAATCCCATTTTTCGAAGCAGAAACCTCAATGCCAAGGAAATATTTTAAGTCTCCAAGATCTTTAATACGGAAATTACGATGAAGAAATTGCTTGAGTGCATCAATACTTGCAGAATCATTTCCCGTAATCAAAATATCATCAACATATATCAAGAGAGCAGTAAAAGACTTGCCTTGTCTCTTGGTGAATAAAGAGTAGTCAGCCCTGGATTGTATGTAACCAGCAGATCGAATAGCCTCTGAGAACTTTGCAAACCACTGACGAGATGCCTGCTTCAGACCATATAATGACTTGTGAAGTCAGCAGACCAATCTTTCCTCCCCCTGTTTCCGAAGCCCTGGTGGAGGAGACATATAGATTTCCTCATGGAGGTCGCCATGTAAGAAAGCGTTATTGACATCCAGTTGGTGAAGTGACCATCCCCAGGCTGCTGCCAAAGCAAGTAAACATCGTACAGAAATAATTTTGGCAGTGGGAGAGAAGGTTTCCTGATAATCAACCCCCTCCATTTGCGTGAAGCCTTTGGCCACTAATCGGGCTTTGTACAGCTCAATGGTACCATCATACCGGTGTTTGATTTTATAAACCCAACGACAATCAATTGGCTTCTTACCGGCAGGGAGAGAAGTGAGGGTCCATGTACCATTTTCTTGGAGAGCCTGCAATTCAGCTCTCATCGCCTCCTGCCACTCAAGATGAACAACCGCGTCGGAATAGGAACTGGGCTCGATTGCTTGACTGATTTGGGCAATGAAAGACCGGTGGGCGAGCTTGTAGCGGTGGTAGGAGACATAGTTGGAGAGGGGATAACGAGTTTCTTTAGTTGGACCGGGAAACAAAGAAGATGACGGGTCGGAGGAAGGCAGGGTGACCTGGGAGCAGACATAATCTCGAAATTTCACCGGCGGCGTCGTGGCACGGCTGGAGCGACGAAGAGGCGCGGGTGAGGGTGGTTAAGGCTCAGGCAAAAGCGGGTCTGGGAAGGGGCCAGGTGATGCGGGAGGTGGCACCGGCGATGCGGGAGAGCTGGGTGGGCTTTCGGTTGCGTCAGAGGATGGGATTGCAGTTGGTGACGGTGGGGGGACTGTGTCGGTCGAAGAAGTAGGAAGAGGAGATTCAATTTCGGGGTCAATGGGAGATATGTGGTCAGACTGATGGGTAGGGTCTTCTAAGGGAGATGGGTCAGTGAGGGGGAAAGGAATGGGGCTAGAATTTGGGCCCAAAGAAGAAGAATTGGTATTGGACGTGAAAGAAGCATAAGGAAAGGATGTTTCATGAAAAACGACATCTCTACTGGTGAAAATTCTGCGGGTAGATAGATCAAACAATTTATAAGCCTTTTGGCCAGCAGGATAACCAATAAAAACACATTTAATGGCGCGAGGAGAGAATTTATGTGTGATACGAGGATTAGTAGCATAAGCTAAGCAACCGATGGTTCGAAGATGAGAAAAAGAAGGAGGTTTATTATAAAGACGTTCAAAAGGAGTTTGAAAAGAGAGAAGAGGAGTTGGGAGACGATTAATGATATGAACTACAGAGAGTACACACTCACCCCAAAAATTAGTAAGGAGTTGAGCATGAAATTTCAAGGCACGTGCAACTTGTAAAATGTGACGATGTTTGCGTTCCACAACCCCATTCTGTTGAGGCGTGTAAACACAGGAATGTTGAAAAATTACACCATGATCTTTGAAGAAAGATTGGAGTGAAAGAAATTCTCCTCCATTATCACTTCGAAAAGTTCTAATGCGAGATGAGAATTGAGTAGACACAAAGTTAAAAAATGTTTCAAAAGTGATTGCGTTTCATCTTTGTGTCTCATCAAAAATATCCAAGTAAAGCGCGTGTAATCATCAACGATGGTGAGAAAATAATGGGCACCAGAAAGGGAAGGGTGTTTATAACGACCCCAAATATCACAATGAATAAGATCAAACGGTTTATTAGATGAAATTGAACTAGTCCCAAAAGGTAAACGACTTTGCTTAGCCAAAGGACATATAGGGCAAGCATTATTAGAACTAACAGAAAAATTCAAAAAGTTCTTGGCAATGAAACTTAAACGAGAAGGAGAAACATGTCCTAAGCGACTATGCCAGAGATCGGTAGATGAGGTGGTGAGGTTACAAGCGGGCTACCGCTATCTTTGACACTGAGGATGGACAAGAGTTGTTGAAGTTGCGCCTCTGAAACACCTGATATCACAGACTTGACGTCATCTTTAGTTAATCCCTCAGAGACATGATTGGCTGCTGAATTTCTTCCTCGGTTCCCATCAGTCTTAGAACAATTTGTTCTCTCTTTTGGGTGACCAGGTGGATATCCAATTAATTTGTAGCAAGTTTCAACAAAGTGTCCCATGTCCCCACAGTAAAAGCATTTAGGTCGGCCTTTGGAAGAGCCCAAACGACGCTGGTCTGGATCAATATGTCGTCCATCATTGGTAGAGGAGCGATGTGTTGGTCGAGCAGACTGATTTGATCGGTTGTTCCTGACAGCCATGGCAAAGCGGGCTGGTTGTTTGAGGTAGAATGAGGGTTGGTCAAGGTTTTCTTCGTCGCTAGTGCCACCAAGTAATATAGGCCATTACGCTGCTTACCCAAACCAATCATCCTCTTCGTAACCAGATCTTGCAAAACACACCAATAAGGGAAAAATGTCATTGAACAACTCAAGCCTCTTGTTAGTCGACTAACGGACATTAAATCGACTTCGAACGTAGGCACACATAGCACATCATGCAAATAATATGTAGAATTTAGAGGCAATGATCCTTTGGCAGCAATATGGGCTTTCTCCCCACTAGGTAACAATACTGGAGGCAATGAACAACTTTTACCCCCATGTAAAAATAATTTTGAGGATGAAGACATATGGTCCGTCGCGCCGCTATCAATGATCCAGTGACAAGAGGAAATTTTAGACAAACCTGGTGGGGTTTTTGGCTTAGCCACTGCTGCATGTGCTTGGGAAGTTTCACCGCTATCTTTGACACTGAGGATGGACAAGAGTTGTTGAAGTTGCGCCTCTGAAACACCTGATATCACAGACTTGATGTCATCTTTAGTTAATCCCTCAGAGACATGATTGGCTGCTGAATTTCTTCCTCGGTTCCCATTAGTCATAGAACGATTTGTTCTCTCTTTTGGGTGACCAGGTGGATATCCAATTAATTTGTAGCAAGTTTCAACAAAGTGTCCCATGTCCCCACAGTAAGAGCATTTAGGTCGGCCTTTGGAAGAGCCCAAACGACGCTGGTCTGGATCAATATGTCGTCCATCATTGGTAGAGGAGCGATGTGTTGGTCGAGCAGACTGATTTGATCGGTTGTTCCTGACAGCCATGGCAACACTTGTGCTTGAGTCTGTGGCATGTGCCGCACTGAGATGCCTTTGTTTTTCAACTTGGCAAATAGATCCATAAGCTTGTCTAACTGAAGGAAGAGGATTCATGAGAAGGATCTGTCCTCGTGCAGCACTGTAAGCCTCATTCAAACCCATTAGAAATTGCATAAGCTTTTGTCGGTCATGCTGTGCTCCACAGGTACAAGAAGACGCATCTGTGTAGGAGGATAATTCATCCCATAAAGTCTTCAACTTGGTGTAGTAAGCAGAAACTGAAAGTTGTTCTTGGCGATGATAGGCGATTTCTCGTTGAATTTCAAAGATATGAGGCGCATTACTTTGAGAAAACCGCTCACGAAGGTCTTCCCAAACTTCACGTGCAGTGGTGTAGTAAATCACGCTATCTGAGATCTCTGGAGCAATGGAATTAATAATCCATGAGTGGACCATGTCATTGCATCGAGACCATTTATCATAATTATCTGGATGAGTTTCTGCCGAAGGAGGCTTGATAGTGCCATTGACAAAGCCTAACTTATTCTTGGCATTTAGAGCGATAGTCATTGCTCGCAACCAAGTTGGATAATTATCTCCATTCAGTGGTTTGGAAATTAAAACCAAACCTGGATGATCTGAATGGTGGAGGAAGTAGGGGTTAGAGAGTTTTTGTTCGTCTGCCATGATGAGTGGTTGTCTTCCAGAGATTGAAGAAGGGCGCTACTGTACGAGAGGATAGAGCACAGTTGCGAGAGAGAGAGAGACAGGATTTTAGTCCTGCTCTGATACCATGAAAAGAGGATAGTTTGGCTGGAATGATCTTTTATTCAATCACGATTGAATAGTTATACAAGGAGAGACCTACTCTACAAGGCAACTAACAGGTTATCTAGCCTAGCATATAGCATATGGAAGAATATGTAGCTCCAAACTTCCATGGATATGTATTGTAGGTCGATAAGATCTTTATTAGTACATCTACTATTTTCATTCAGATTAATAAATAAAATGTAATGTCCAACTGACTATTGAATTTGACTGAATGAATCTGTTATATATCTATCTTGTTTTTGTTCAGGCGCAGGGGCTATTTCAGCATTGTCTGCTGTTACATGTGCTTCGCTTGCTTCCTCCTTCGATTTTGTGAGTGAAGCTGTAAAATCAAAACGACAATTGCATCCTACTGGATTCTTTTTTCATCTTTGTAGAGGTGCGCCTATGATCATGGTATTCTGGGCTGTTTTTGAACAACTCCAGAAATATTCCACTGTGGTTGTTTGGAAATGACAGGTGAGGTTGGTTTGGCCAAATATTCCCCCACTGGAGCCTCATTCTTTGAGTGTTGATGTCAAGCTTTCCTTGAGATCTCATATCCTCTTTTGTTTAACCTCATTAAGTCTGGATTTGGATTGGATTTGATTAATCAATAGTTTGACATGACCATGATTTGTAGAATTGAATTATTTAATGTGTCACTTAATTTTAAGGGTTTTTGTCCATTTACACCATTTTTAGAGATTTTTTTCCCACTTACCCCACTAAGTTTTTTTAATTCCCTCTTACCCAAAACACTCTAAGGAGGTCTTCCCTAATACCCCATTAAGATTTTTTTTTTGTTTTTATTATTTTTTTAATACCATTTTACCCTCACCTTTGTTACTTAGAGAGAGAGAGAGAGAGAGAGAGAGAGAGAGAGAATGGAAGAGAGAGAAACCATAGGGGACTTCGCCGGAGTCCGATCACCGGTAGCCGGATTCCGGTCACCGGCCGCCGGATTTCGGCCAAATTTTCCGGAATCCGGCCAATTTTCACCGGATTCCGATCACCTGCTACCACCCACCGGAAAGTTTTTTTGCCCCCAATAGACGTCTATTGCCCCCCAATAAAGAGGCAATAGACGTCTATCAACCATGTATTGCCCCCCAATAGACGTCTATTAACCATGTATTGCCCTCCCAATAGACGACTATCAGCCATGTATTGCCCCCCAATAGACGTCTATTGCCCCCCAATAGACGTCTATTGGAGGCCAATAGATGTCTATTGCCCCAGTAGTGTATTGCCCCCCAATATACGCCTATTGCCTCCCAATAGAAGGGCAATAAAGGTCTATTGCCCCCCAATAGACGTTTCGATTACCGAAATAGGAACTAATTTTCATAAAATTACACAAATAAAATTTTGATTAAAGAAAAAAAATGAGGTGATTACATCAATTCAAAACGTCTATTGGGGGGCAATAGACGTCTATTGCCCCCAAATAGACCTTTAACAGAT